>PVIA01015772.1:0-21360 GCA_004024845.1 Tonatia bakeri | reverse complement strand
TGTGCAGGTGCCTTTGTCCTGGAGGCCTGGCTGAGCAGGGGACCCAGAGGGCACAGCCCTGTGTGTCCTGCATTTCTGTGGTCTCCGAGGATGGGGCGATGCCTACACGTGTCTCATCCCGTCCCACCCACTGAAGAGGAAACTCCTCTCTTTTTGTCCCAGGTGCCCCTCAGAACCCAGCCATCGGTGCCTGCCCGGGAGATGGTCCAGGTGGGAAGGAGCCTCCTGTCCATATGATGTTGGTTGAAGAGGGGTCTGTGCCCAGCTGACTCAGAGCAAGTCTCCCAGAGTCCAACAGAGGGACAGGACCCGGTTAGATGGAGGAACCTCCTTCAGGCCTCTTCCCCATGTCCTTTCCTGCTGTCTCCCAAGGGTGACCCACAAGTCCTCCCTGCCCATCCTAAAGGAGGCTCTTCCTTCAGTCACCCATGCTGGGGGCATTTTCCAGGAGATGCAGTGTTTAGAGCAGCTGCAGGCCAACAGTGAGACTGAGCAGAAGGTGGAAGGATTGTCCCTCCACCTGCCCCTCCCTTTCTTACAAGCACATCTGGCACCAGAGGGGACATGTGTGCAGTTGGTGAACCTGCACTGACTCAGCACCATCACCCACAACCCGCCATCTACTTTAGGGTCCACTCATGGTACTGGACATGCTTGGGGTTTGGACTTTGTGTGATGGGCTGTGTCCAACTTACAGCATCACACAGAGAGTTTTCAGTGCTCAGAATAATCTCTTTGGGTTACTTCCTAACCCTAGTCCCCTCAGCCCTGACCCGGGCCTGTCTCTGGAGCCCAGTGTGCCCCCAGCCCTGTTCCCATTGGTGACAGCATCTGGTCCCCACTCCCACTGGACAGGGACGTTGTTTGGTCCCATCAGACAGGTGGTGCCCAGAGACACCACCTTGACTGTGGATGTGGGGCTCCTGAGAGACGGGTTAGATGGAAGCAAGAGAGTGGTTTGGGCTCCCCAGAAAGTCTGAGAACCTCCCTGATTGTGCCCCTTTCTGGGGACAGAAAGGCCACCTTCGACCCTGAGTGGCAGGGTGAGAGGGGACGAGGAGAGAAGATTCAGAATGCTTCCCAGGAAGGAAGGAGAGGCAGGTCTCTCAGCACCCCGCCGCTCTCTGCATGTCTCTGCGGGAACGCCCATGCGACCCTGAAACGTAAGGTTCTGTGCATCCAGGGTGCATCTGCCTCAGAGACACCCAGGGGGAGTGGCACCTGGTCTCAGAAGTGATGAGGGGTTCTACCCAGGAGCACAGGGACTGGCTAGGGGGTGAGTATAGACCATGCCCCTCATGCTGTGGCTCTGGGGACCTTGGTGATGAGCCTGCTTGGGAGCTGAGGGGCACCCCTGTCTTCATGCTTCAGGGGAAGGGACACAGCCTGCATGTTCAGATTGGAGCTCATCCAGAACTTCTCTCATGTGCAGGGAGACCAGAGACCAGGGCAGGCATGGTTCATAGGGCCATCGTGGGGGCTGGTGTCACCGCGCTACTGGCTGGCTGCCTCTGTGCCACCTACTTCTTGTGAGCTGTGTAGGGTGTGGGCCCGAGGTGCAGAACAGGGCCTGGAGTGCTTGGGCAGCCTGAGGAAGGTGGGGGTGAGTGAGAATCCAGATGCTGAGCCAGGCTTTAGTGTGTTCCCAGCTGTGTACCTGGATGTCCAAAATCAGGCGGACCTGGTTAGAAAGTCTTGTTATGAAGGTTCCTGGTCTGCCCCACCCTGCACCTGCCCTAGTCACACACTCCAGCCTCAGAGAGTGACCTCCTGTCAAAGACCCTGCTGTCTCCCCCAGAGTGAAGAGGACCCACAGGGAGACAGCAGCCAGGCCAGCAGGGAGCGTGGACAACACCCACACTGCCATGGCACCTGCTCCCACGGTGAGTAACCTGGGCATCCGGTGGGCAGCCTGCACACCCCACCTTCTTCCCCCAGTGACCCACCATCCAGCTCCAGCTGGCATGGACAAAAATGAGGTCTCTAATGTCCTACTTTTTTTGAAAACATAGATTTTATTATTATTCTGTATATCAGGCCAACACACCTGGGAGACAAATACCACCGTTTATCGTCCCACTTCCCAAGAGGCAGAGGGAAAACCACACTACAGGGCCAGATGGGGCAGCCCCAGGGCCGGTCAGACACAGACAGAAGGAGAGAGGGGGGCATGTAGGCATATCCTTGATGGAGGGTTCCCTGGGGAAGGGGAGGAGAGGGAGGGGAAGCAGGCTTAGGCCTGGCTGGTTTGAATAATGTCAGTGGGCTCTAGGGTGTAGGGCCTGCCTCTTGCTGCCTGGTACCTGGTCCTCTTGGGATTAGGGCAGGAGGGGAAGGGCTGGGGTGTAAGAGCTCCATAAACGGGGTGGTGGGACTGTGGCCTTTGGACTGGCTGGTTTGCCATGTGCCTGTCACATTTGCAGGCAAGTGCTTCCCTATCTCTAGCCATTGGCCAGTTCTGACAGGGACAGTTTCCCTAGGGTAGCAATGCCCCTGGTGTCATAACAAAGAGGACGTGGTTAACACTCCCACAGACACACTTCTGCTGGATCTGCACCTCGCCACTCGTCTTCTTGTCCCTGACACCTAATCAGAGGCCTGTCTCTGTCCCTCCCAGTCCTCCACCAGCTCTTCCTGCACCAAGGCGCTGCAAAGCAAGTCCGTACTTGTTCTGAACACAGCTTAGGACAGCCATTCTCCTCAAGCTGAGCTCCCCTCTTAGTCCTTATCCAGTTGATTGGCCCCCTCCACCCCTCTGCCGCCATCCCACCTCTCCTCCTCCACCCACACGTTAGCATTGCTTCCGTGAAACAGCACCACCCCATCACATCCAAATCCGAAATGCACTGAGCTGCTGAGGCCCAGGCCACTTGGTCTGGCATTTGAGGCCAGAAAACCAGGGTCACCTTCAGTGCTTCCTGCCTCCCACACTCATCTGCTCACTCGCATCTCAGCGTCACCCGCTGTCTCTCCCCGCCCTGTCACATACCTGCATCACCCTCCAGGTTCCAGTCACTCTCCTCGCTCTGGCTCTCACTTGTGCATTGAACTCTGACCAATGTGGGCACCGTGGTGAGGTCTTTCAGCACAGGATTCACAGCACCCGAGTATTGATCTTTTCCTTCAGCAAATATCTCCTACTTGTCAACTGTTCTGGGTGCTTAGGTATTATCTGTAGTTTTACTAATTACTATGTTACTGATGTAAAACGTTTCTCCTAAAAACTCTCTCCTTGGCCTGATGATGGCCACCTTCTTGCTGTGTCCTCTCATGGCCTTTTCTGTGTGTCCACACATTTTGGGTGCCTCTTCTTCTTAGGAAGATTTCAATCATTTTTGGTCCTGCCCTAAAGACCCCTTTTAAAATTGTGTCCTTCTCCAAAGGCCTGAACAGCAAGCACAGCCACACTGGGAGTTAGAGCTTCAACCCATGAATGTCAGGGCACAGGTCAGTCATATGACAGATGGAGTGAAGGGAACATGAATTTGGTGTGAAACAGTTGGGTTCTGGATACATTTTGAAGGTGGAGTCCATCAGATTTGCCAATGGAATGTGGGGTGCACTTGGGCTGGGAGCAAAGAGAACCATGGACTGTACCTCATGGGTGCCATTAGTGTCAGAATTGACTGCATGGATGTCATAGATGTCCAGCAATGCCATAGCAGTCCATAGATGGGCCTAGATGTCCACAAAAGTCCACAGTCACCAAGGAGGACTTTCCTGTGCTTGCCCTGAGCAACTTTAAGAACTGAATTACCATTTTCCAAAATGTCAACTCTCAGGAGGAGTACAGTGTGAGAAAAAAAACCTTGCTTCAGTTACCAGAAGTTTAAGGTGCTTCTGAAATGTTTATCTGAAGACAATAAACAGATGGTCAGAGTCCAGAGCTCAGGAGAGGGCAGGTGGGAAGTACGGAGATGTGGGGATCCTCCTCTCAAGGTCTGATAGTGGACGACACCACTGAGAGGAGAAAGGGTCTGCAGACAGAGCTCTGAGACCCTCCCCACTTCAGGGAGACATGGTGGACACTGAAAGGAGACCACTGAAAAAGCATGAATGCCCGGGAGAGTGTGGGATTGGGTCCTGGTGGCCTGAAGGGGGTGTAACTTCGAGGAGGAGAGACTGTTCATGTTTTCTCAGATGCTAGCAAGTCTGGTGAGACTGGGTCTGAAAAATGGCCATTCAGACTGAGTTGAGTGGAATCAGGGCTGTTGTGGACGAACACGGGTCTGGTGGGCAGGAGGAGGCAGATGTCCTGATTAGAGTGAGTTCAAGAGAGAGTGGAAGAACAGGCAGTGCAAAGCCTCTTGAGAAATGTTGCAGTTAACTCGGAAACAAAGAAAGCAGTGACAACCTGGCCTTGTGATTGGCATCTGACATGGCAGTGAGGGGGTTGATCTTCTGGGGCAGAGCCCCTGATGTGTGGAATTGGACAATATTTCAAGTAGACAGTGTCAGAGTTCAGCCCTGTTGTAGGCCACCCAGCTGATATCAGAGAATTGCTTGGTGTAACAGCAAAGGAGAGACACACAGAAAGAGAAGTCAATTTTCATAAACCCCTTCTACTGTCTCCAGGGCCTGGCACATGGGAGACCCCCGAGAGCCTAAGGGTTGTGTTCCCAAACCATAGACATGTGGCCTTGAGAGGCAGCCAACTTCTTTGAGACTTAATTTCTGTCTTTGTGAAATAATTATATTTTCCACACAGGTCTGTGTGCTTGTTGAGTAGAACTGGTAGCAACCTATAAGAGCCATGTTTGTTGGATAACTGAAGACATGGGACCTTGAGAAATATTTCATAGCCCTGGTGGAATGGCTCTATTCATTGGGATATCATGCCATACATGAAAATTTTGAGAGTTCGACCCCTGGTCAGGGCCCATACCTAGGTTGTGGGTTCAATCCTCAGTAAGAGAGTGTGTGGGAGGCAACCCATTGATATTCTCTGTCACATCAGTGTTTCTCTCTCTCTCTCTTTCACACACACACACACAAACACAGACAGAGAGACACACACACACACAAACATATCAATAAACATGTCCACAGGTAAAGGTTAAAAACAGGTATTTAATAAAAGATTGGAAGAATGAATAAAGATCCTGTCACAATCAATTCCACTTCAGGGAACCCTCTCCACCCCACCAACTCCCTGCTCTTACCTCCTTATTTGCTCTCCCCACAGAGTCACCAGACGAAGCCCATGTCAGACAGCCCTGCTGACCCTACACACTCTACAGGGGACAGACCGACCTTGGAAACAGAGCCGGAGGTGTATTACGCCTCCATCAGCTTTCAGAAATGAACCCTCCTCAGAAGAGAACTTACACAATATACACAGAGATGAGGACCTTGTAGGAAGCCAGCGTGTCCATGTGGGAAGGCTCATTCTTGGAGACTTAACATCCCCATGGACAAGGAGTGCATAAGCCACTGTACATGCACTTCCTGTGATGTTGACACTGTCTTCGGCATTGCAATCACAGGGACCTGGGGTCAAGTTCATGCTCTTCCATTTATTATTAATATGACAGCCCATCACCCATCTTACCCCTCCATGTCTCCATTCCCTGCTTTGTCTTTAGGTGTAAGAAGCTTTTCCTCACAGGGTTGCTTGAGGATTGAATAAAAATTCATATGCATAACACCCAGTAGAGGTCCTGGTGCACTGTGAGATTGAGTGACATTTCACTCAGAGACTGGGTGTCTGTCCTGTCCCAGACACCACATCTGCACCATGTCAGACTCACTCTCTACTCAAATCCCTCCTGTGGGTTTCTTCCCATCATCCTTCTCTGCTCCTGAATCCTCCCTTTCCATCCTGCCTGCTTGCCACTAGTCCTGCTGTGGGCACAACCACGTATTGACATTTATAGAATTTCCTAAAAGTCAGAGCTGACCAGAGTCAAAATATGGCTCTGTCTCCTCAGCCCAAAATAACACTTTACAAGGCTTCAACTTGTTCTATGTCAGGAGTCAGGAAAGAAATGTTGAGAGAAGACAGAAAGCAAACTTTTAGGCTTTGCAAACAATATGGTGTCCCTTGCATGATGCAGTACTGTCTGCAGGACAAACGCCACCATAGACAATCTGTAAATAAGTTAATGTCGCTGTTTCACAACATTTTATTGGCAAATGTAAGCAGCCCCCTGGTTATAGTGTTCTCCCCTCTGTTTGAAGTGATTCTTAATTTCACCTGGTCCACTTCCCTGTCACCATATCCTAAGCTGTCGATCATTCAATCCATTCTCTGAGGACCCCTGCTCTGATGGGTTCTTCCCTGTTTTTGAGCTCTATGTTCCTCCTTCAGAAATGCCCATCGCCATGCCATCCTCTGGCTAACACCTTCTTAGCCTTCAAAATTACATGCCTTTATTGAGACAATGAAGGGAGGAAGTATTCTGTAATCTTCCTCTTGAAAACCCTGACATGTGTTCATTATTTTCTATCCTCACCTGAGGACTTTTTTTATTATTGCTTTGGGAAGATAGAAAGAGAGAGAGAGAGAGATAGATAGATAGATAGATAGATAGATAGATAATAGAGTAATTGATTGGTTGCCCTTCCCATCCCAGTCAGGGATAGAATTTGCCACCTGGGCATGTGCCCTGACAAGAAATCAAACCCACAAGTTTTCAGTCTACAGGATGTTGCTCCAGTCAACGGAGCCATGCTGGCAAGGGCAAGATAACTAGTATTTGAACTTAAAATCAATTTAAACAAAAACAGCACCAAACCCATAACAAGGGATAGTATGCATCATAAGGTCATAAAGTGACCCCTAAGGACAAATATAGTGTAAAACAATGCCTGATCCCTAAACCCCACCACCTGACACCCAGAAGAAACAGCTGAGTCAGACTTGTGTTCATGAGACTGTCAGGCAGGGTGATGCACATCAACCCGTTCTTGAAACATTAATAATTGATAGGTAGACTTCTAATCCAGAGAGGATGCTGTTGACACTTGTTCCTGACTCCTCTTCTCCACTCACAGCCATACACACTGTGACTCATGCAAGAGGCCACCAGAAAATTCTGGAGATAAGAAGAAGGTAAATTGGTTTAGGAGCCCAAGATGTGAGGGACAATGCAGAGGCAGGGCCCTTCAGTGCCAGGACACAACAGAGGACCGACATTCAACCCACTGTTTCCCAAATGCTGACTGAGAATGAGGAGGCAGCCAGGTAGGCACCTCCCTCTCCAGGTCCCTCTGACAGTAGCAGCGAGTCCAGCAAGAGGGGCCAATGGGAACCAGGAAGTGCCTACTTTCCCCATCAGGCCTGAGAGTATCCTCTCCTGCCCAGAAGCACAGGGCGGGTGGACAGAACTGGAGAAAGGCTCCAGCATAGTGTCTGGTATCCTTGACCCTGATCCTCACTTTTCTCCTTTGTCAGCTGGGAGGGCTAGCCTCTCACTTTTATACTTCTATTGTGGGTTTTGTTTGTTGTGGTGCAGCTGCCATGAAGAGAGCTACTTAGAAGTCATCCAGAGGGCAGGAAACAGAGCCTTAGCAAGCACATCCTCCTGCCTGCGGCTCAGCCAGGTGGGGCAGACAGACATCATCTTCAGGATGGACAAAGCCTGAGAGTGAACAGGAGAGGGGGGAGATGGGGCAGAGATAGGAGTCCAGCCTGACGATACCTGATTGTTGATTCCCTTTCCCCAGTTCCGTCCACCTGCACACTTTTCCCCTTCTGACCCCAAACTGGGACGTAAGTCTCTGGGGTCAGGCCCTTCTGCAGATTTAGGAGGCAGGTACCTGAGTTTGCCTCGGGACGCGGTTTCAGCACCACGGACAGCGCAGCGTCCCTGTCTGATTCTCCCAAAGGTTCCCTGTCTCCTCGTGGATTGAGCACCTCCTGGAAGCGAACCATCTCTCAGGCCCAGGGCAGAGTGGGAGGGGTTGTGGGAGGGGCGGGTGACCTCCCAGGTCAGTAATGCTGGTTATGGGCGTTGGGACCTGCTGTGTACCACCTTCCTCAGACGTGTCCTCTTTCCCTGTAGGGATGTCGACTATGTACTGGATGCTGTGCTATCTCATTAGATGGGAATAACGAAGCCAGACTCAGAGCATCACTGGAGGAGAGCATTCATCACTCAAAGTGGGGTCCTTCTGACACTCTACAGCTCTTCCAAGACCTCAGGATAAATCAGGTTTCCTTTTAGCTTTATATCTGTTCCCCAGCCAGCTGAATACCTTCCAGCATGCTTTGTATCTTTCCCCATCCGAGCTGATTGTAACTTTTACAGTCTGGGACAGGCTTTCCCTTTTTTGGGGTTTCTCACATTTCTGTCAGGACCCTTCTGGTCTCTGCCCAGGTGGTCTCAACCACCCCAGACTCCCAGCCCCAATTCTGCCTAGACACTTCCTGCAGTTCCTCCCCCAGGCTGACCTGAGCTACAGAGTCAAAGAGTCACAAGAAGTAGAGTAAGTAGATTTATATGTTATACAGACTGGTGATAAGGAGTTTGCAGAAAAGAAAGCAGGAAAGTTATATCGAAAATATGGGATGGATTACATTCTGCATGGTGTTGTTTGTGGATGTCATTTTTGAGAAGCTGAGCTTTCAGTGTGCACACATACACACTCACCACAGGTGCTCTCAGTCACACCCACCACTCAGATATGTGCACACAATACACACAGAGACATCAGAGGCACACATACACACATGTACACACTGATGTCACAGACACACATATACACATATAAACACATACAGACAGACATGCCACAAATATGCAACACTTCTAAAGAATACACACACACAGACACACAACAGGTCTCAGCCCCCTGGGTCCTCACATGGGCAGCTTTGCCTGGGAAGATTCAGGCCTGATGGTCAAGCCAACCTGACCTAACATCCCAGCAGGAGGAAAGGTCAGGGATACTCATGACCGCAGGGTCCTCTCTGCCATTCCACTCACCTTGTCATTCGTGGAAGCCACCTCCTGCCCATTGTGTCACCACACCTCTAGTCCCTGAGCCTGTGGTCCAGCAGTCTCTGTGGCCTCATCACCCCACCCACTGGTCTGTGAGGGAACTACAGTTGTGTCCACACTGAGACCAAACACTGGGAGATGGACAGGGAAGGTGGGACATTCTCCACCTTTGAAAGACTGAGACCTGAAGCCAGGGCACATGGAAAGTGAAGTGGAACCACCTGAAAGGAGTGGGGGAGGTGGAGAAGCAGGAGGAGAAGAGAAAGTGGGATGGGGAAGAACGAGAGGGACAGGTGGAGCAGGAGGAATAGAAGGGGAGTGGGAGGGGCAGGGGAGATGTGGAGAAGAGAATGCGGGGGTAGGAGAGGGGAAGCAGTGGATTCCCTTGGATGCAGGAGCAGACAGGCTGTAGGACTGACTGAGGCAAGTGGACTACAGCGGGACCCCCTCTATGCCCTACCAGCATCTCTGCCTCTGGTCCTGCTCTGTCAAATGGGGTGACTGGCCTCCCATACAATGCATCTCCCCTTCCACTCCCTAGCTCATCTGTTCCATCCCCCAGGCCCACCCTCTCTCCCTCCTCAGGGTCCCTCAGCCCACCCTCCCCTTGTGTCAGCCCTGACCACCCAGACTGTGACTCTGTCCCTGCTCCCTACTCCAGGTCCAGAAGAGTCTGCCTTACCTCAGCCCAGCCCCTCAGGAACACTGTGCTCCACAGATGGGAGGCAGGTACCCAGGATGCAGGTGCAGTGACCTCTGCTGGGCCTCTCCAGCAGAGGGAGCAGCCAGAGCAGCGCCCAGGGAGCTGGTCCTGTCCTGGGGAGAGGAGGAGCAGGGTGGCGGGGCTGAAGCTGAAGCCCTGCAGAGCGCAGAGCAGGTGGAGGAGCAGAGAGGTTTCCACGTGGGGTTTCCTCTTGTTACCAAGTCCTTCCCCTCCCTCTCCTCATCCCACCCGCAGAGCAGCCCAGCCCTACAGACCCACCTTGTGTCGAATGTGAGCCAGGTCAGGCCACTCCCCACACTTTACTTGTAGGAACACCTCCGTCTTCTTGGGAAACCCATGTGTTCCTTGACTCCGGCTGTCATAACACAATGCCGCCACTATGGGGCAAAAACCAAAGCAATTCGTAGTCTCACAGTTCTGGAGACAGGAAGTTCAACATCAAGATGTTGGAAGGACTGGCCCCCTCTGAAGCCTCTCTGCTTGGCTTGCAGGCTGTTCTTCCCCTGTAGTCTCTCCCCTGTGTGTGTCTGTGCCCTAAACTCTCCTTATAAGGTCATTAGTCCTATAGGATGAGGGTCTACCTTGGTGACCTTATTCTACCTTAATCCCCCTAAAAGACCCCATCTCCAACAAGTCACATTCAGCAGTAGTGGGGTCATGACATGAACAAGTCAATTTTGAGAGTGACACAATTCTGCCCACAGAACCTCGTGAACCTGGGCATCTGACTGTGCACAGGGCAGTGAGGTCTTTCCTGAGGCAGCACAGTGAGCATGGAGGAGCCAGGCTGGAACCTGTATCCATCTGGCTGCACAGCCCACACCCCTGACCCCACCCTGGAGACCTCCACTGAAGAAGCCCAGGGCTGAGCTGGCCATCAGGAGATGTCCACCAAGGGCCAAACTCAGAGTGACCACTGAGGATTGGCAGGGTTGGCACCTGTCCTTACTTAGGATTCTCCCACAAACAATGAGGGTTGAGGACTGTGATGCCTCCTTGTGACAGATGAGGAAAGTGAGGCTTGGAGGGCAGAAGAGCCAGGCCCACCTGAGTCCAAAGGCACAGTGTGCTGGCATATTGCTCTGAATCAATACCAGGGATGCCTGGCCAGGGGAACTCTAAGCAAGCCAGTAAGCTGAGGACCACCAGTGGGGTCACAGGCTGCTGACCCCCTGGGTGGTCTGGTCCTGTACACTTTGGCCATTCTCACCTGGGAGCTCACTGTCGACTGCCCTGAGCAACTAGGTTTCCTACATAGCCCTGGCCTGTTTTCCCACCAATACGCCCTGAGCCACTGGCAGCTGGCATGGCCTGGGGTCCCTCTGCCTCCTTTGGTGGGAGGGTCACTTTCAGGGATAGGGACAAAGGCTTCCACTGCTTTGACTCCACACCCCTGAGGGAGCAGATGCTCTGGTCGGCGGTGTGTTCATTCATTCGTCCATCACCACCTGTCTCACCTGGAGGACTATGTCATATTTTCTGCCTTCCGCTTCCCCTGTCATCCCCTCCTGAGTCCCACACCTGAGGGAGTGATCCTCTGCATCATACAGAGACTGTGCCTGCTTTCCCATGTGGACATTAGTGCCAGAGGGAGAGGTGAGGACAGGGACTGGGGCCTATTGGGCCGGGTCCTCCTCAGCATATGGGGCCCTCACGGGGACCCGATGTGAACAGTGGAAGAACTTATTCTACAAAGGCTGGGCCAGCTCCACCACACGGGCTGCCCATTTCCTCCTCCCTGATCATCACCTTTCTCCCTTCCCCCTGGCTTCCTGTTGGGGCTTCCTCTCAGTCCTGTGACACCAAGACTCTGATACTTACCCCAGAGATGCTGCTGCTGCTGCTGGCCCTGCTGTGGGCAGGTGAGTGCCCCAGGGGAGAGTCTGTGGGCTGGGGTGGAGGCTGTGGCTTACTGGCCTTTCCCCGCAGGGTCCGTGGCTGAAGATCGAGCATTCCGGCTGCAAGTGCAGGGGTCTGTGACGGTGCAAGAGGGCCAGTGCATCTCCCTGCCCTGCACTGTGTCCTACTCGAAGATAGGCTGGACTGAGTCTGACCCAGCTCATGGGTACTGGTTCCAGGAAGAGGCCAAGTCAGGTGAGGATTACCCTGTGGCCACAAACAACCTGAATTGTAAAGTGAACAAGGAAACCAGGGGCCGATTCATCCTCGTTGGGGACCCCTGGATCTCCAACTGCTCCCTGCACATCAGAGATGCACAGAGCAGGGACACAGGGAGATACTTCTTTAGGGTGGGGAGAGGATCCTGTGTGAAAGAGAATTATAAAAACACACCTGTACATGTGACAGGTAAGAAATGGGGTCAAGGTGAGGACACATGGCTGGGTCCTGAGGGCTCCTGGGCTGGGAAGGAACCTGATTCTCCTCATCCTGGGATGGACTCAGGGGGACCAATGGGGACTGTACCCAGGGGCTGGCCTCACACATAGGCTGCAGTTTGGGGCACAATTGGGGACCCCACCTACAGAGCCTGGGTCTCTCTCTATCTTCCACAGTTCTCACTCCAACACCTGACATCCACATACAGGGGACCCTGGAGTCTGGACACCCCAACAATATTACCTGTTCAGTGTCATGGGTCCGTGACAGAGAGACACCACACATCTTCTCCTGGATGGGGGCCAACCTCACCTCCCTGGGTCCTAGGACACCCAACTCCTCAGTGCTCACCCTGACTCCAGGGCCCCAGCACCACATCACCAACCTCACCTGTCGGGTGGCCTTGCCATATGGTCAGAACAGGGAGAGGACCATCCAGCTCTACATGACCTGTGAGTACCCACTCAGGACACTGGGTCTCTGGGGGTGGAAGGAGTTGGGAGCTCCACTAACCCTCCTTGTGAAAGTGAGTAGGAACACACCTGTGACCAGGGGAACCCTGGGGTCTTTGGGAGAAGAGAGGCTCCTGTGATCCTTCCCCTGTTTCTCCCCACAGACACCCCCAAAGCTGCAAGGACCCTCCTGCTCCTGGGAGGATGAGGGTCTCCACTGCAGCTGGTCCTCCACAGCCCAGCCAGCCCCCTCCCTGTGCTGGTGACTGGGAGAGGGGCTGCTGAAGGGGAACCACACCAATGCCTTCCACACGGTCACCTTCCACTCAGCTGAACCCTGGGCCAACAGCTCCCTGAGCTTCCGCGGGGAGCTTACATCCAACCTCAGGGTCGGATGTGAGGCTCAGAACACCCACGGGAGAGAGACAGTGACTGTCCTGCTGCTGCCAGGTCAGGGTGTGTGGGGGGAAGCCCAGGGAGGGGGCACTCAGGCCTGGACCCTAGAAGACACTGAGTGGGAGGGAAAGTGGCCTGACTCTGGGCAAAGGGGCACCGCAGTCCGGGTCCCTGAGACATTGTCTGGGCACGGGTTGGGGGACCTGAAGGCTACAGTCACATGAAGGGTGGGGGACAAAGGAATCCTGGATGGGAGTGGGAAAACTGGTCAGCATGGATTCGAGAAGGCGGGGTGCTCAGACACCTGCCTAGGGAAAGAGGAGCTCACCCCAGGAGTCTCGTCTCTACAGGGAGACCAGGATATAGAACAGGAGTGATTCAGGGGGCTGTCTGGGGAACTGGTGCCACAGCCCTTCTGGTCCTCTGCTTCGGCCTCATCATGTGAGTGGGAGGTGGCTCCAGGCTGGGCAAAGCCCTCAGGAGGTGGCGGTGGTGATGTGTGTGTGGGGGGGGAGGGGGGATGTAAAGAATCTCCAAACCTGTAGCCCAGAGTTGTGACAAGGTGATAAATCGGGAAAAGGTGCCACAGGTGAGGCAGAGATAGGATGTCAGCCTCCTGGCACCTTGGCCAGGTGCACTGTGTTCCCAACACCTGGTTGCAGCTGTCTGGGAGGAGGGACATGTGTTCCTGTCCTGGTCCCTGCAGCCAGGCAGCAGCCTCCACACCTGCCTCAGGAAGCCCTGCCAGGCCCCCACGTGAGAGCCAGCTGGGCTGAAAGGCCCTGTCTCCTCCTCAGACTGAGGATCTGCAGGAAGAAACATGCAGAGAAGGCAGAGAGCCAGGAACAGGTCTCCCAGGTGAGTGCCAGGGGCCACGTTCCACCCAGTGTCCCTGTGGTGAACACAGGCATTCCCACTGTTCCCCCAATCTTGGCCTTCCCCCAGGTTTCCTGGCACAGCCCCTCAGATCTGAGAACTGTCCTCTCCTGCCTCCCCCAGAGCCCATCACTGGCCAAGTCTTGTCCCATTTCCCTTGTAGCAACACCCTTCTTCTTTGCTTCCTGTCCTGCTGATCCCCCAACTACTTCCTGGGGTCCCTGACTCCACCTCCCCTCCCTGAACATTCCCCACACAGCTGTCCTGCTCCCATCATTAACCTCAGCGAGTTCAACTGTAAAATGATACAAACTATGTTTATAACTTACAACTTCCTAGGAGTGGTATCCAAAAAGTAGGAAGGAACATGAGATCAGCTTTCCTATCTGTAAAATGGGATAACAGTCATATCCATGGAGAGAGGCCATAAGGAGTATGTGAGATTGGTAATATAAACAAGCTTTTATGATTTAAAGTTGTTACTGTAACAAATGGGTAAATGAGTGAATGAGTGAGTGAGTGAATCCTCAGGAAATGGGTGTGAAATGGACAAATGAATAAGACCCCCCAAGCCCCAAGTGCCCCTCTCCAGACCCCAAAGGCCAGCTCAGACACTCTTCTCTCCTCCCACTCAGGGTCACCTGAAGGCTCCCTCCTCCCACCACCTGTCCCAGCACCGGCCACTTCCCACTCAGAGCATGAGCTCCACTACACTGCTCTCAGTTTCCACAGCATGAAACCACTCAACCCTCAGGCCCAGGAGACCCTGTACTCTGAGGTCAAGATCCGGAAATAATGGCGCACCCCCACCCTCAGGAGATGGCTAGAACCCAGAAAAATCATCTCTGGAAAGAAAGGTGTGTCAGGGTCCGATTCTTAAACAAGTAACAGCCCTCTGAGTCAAAGGTCATGAATGGAAACATGAAGTTCCTTGGAGTGGCTGAAGTGGCAGAGATTCCTGGGTTCAAATCCAGGCTCAGCTACTTACTGAGGGTGTTCCAGCAGGAAAGTCACTTTAACTCTGTGTGCCTCAGGTTCCTGCTCTGTAACGTGGGGGATAATCTGATGACCTACATTGTTAAGTGAGAAAACATGTACCATTGGCATTAAGGACATTGTTGTGTACTAAGTTCCCCTCAGGTCAGAGGGAGAGGTCAGTTTTGTCTCTACCTCCATCTTCTGTTCAGTCGACGATTTTTAAGAACATGCATTATCTGCATTGGGTGGAGGGGAGCTTGTATTATTTTAAAATATTTCTATTTCTAAATGTAACTCCTTGGCAGGAGAAGATATTTCCCAATACATGCATGTAACAAAAGGTTCATCCAGAGTCAATAAAGGCTGTATAGACATCTTCCAAAAATCAGTGAGGGAAAGGCAGACAACCTGAGAAAAAAAATGGGGTGTTCCAGGGGTCAACAAGCACATGGGAAGGCGGCAGGTTTCAGCAGCGATCAGGGAACCGCAAATAGAATCTGCAGTGCTCTACCACCATGCAGTGCCACACTGGCGAAAATAATAAAGGGAATATAAAAAATACCAGGTGTTGAGAACACTGCACTGAGTGAAAAAAGAGCCAGTCACAGAAAGACAGATACTGTGATCCCAGTTACATCCTGTATCTGCCACCATTAAACTCTTTAAAACAGAGGGCACAGGGTCTGCCACCAGAGGGGCTGGTCATCTTCATGAGCAGGAGTCAGAGCCTCATCTGGGAGCCTTGCTGGGTCCCACAGGGTGCAGGACTCACAATGTTCCTGTGAGAGTTGGGGAGAAGTGAAGTGGGGGTCCGTGGGAAGAAAAGGCAGTACTTACTCACTCACTCAGTCAGTCACTCATTCATTCATTCATTCATTCACAAGCACTCAGTGAGCATTGAAATGTCTGTTGGCTGAAGAGAAGACAAGAGGGGACCCGTGGACCTGCTCTGTGTCCCCGAGAAAGTCCCACCACAGACATCCCTTCCTCCCAACACAGGAAGGCGGCTTTAGAGCTGTGGTCACTGGTCAGTTTACCACATTTTCTTTTCCCATGCTGTGTATTTTCTAACAATATAAGTGCAGGATTTTTAAAAATCTAGTAAGCTGAGGAAGTGCAATATTGTTTCTCAAAGCAGATGCAGTTTTATAACATAGAGCAAAGCAAAACAGTTCCATTTTTTAATATCTGCTCCAACAGTTGGTATTTTCTATTTTTCAGTGTGTGATAATAGCAAACTTACAGAATCATGGTGAAACCCCCGTGTGTGGTTTAAATTAAATGATCTGACGTTAATGTCAAGGATAGTTTTATGTATTTACTGACCATTTGTTTGTCTTTATAGAAATATCTATTCCAATAATTGTCCAAATTTTAAGTGTGGTTGTTTTTTTTGTTGTTGAATAGTGACTTTTTTTTCTACAACTGGGCTAATTTTTTGTTTATTGGTTTGTTCAGAATTTGGGGTACATTCTGGATACAAGACATTCATGAAGTCTATATTTGCAGGTATATTTCTTTAAGCCTGTAACTTTTCCTTTAACTCTCCTAATGGTTTCCTTTATAGAACACCAACTTCCTGTTCCCAAAAACATGTGTCCCTTGTGAGGTGACCCTGAAATGGATCAGGACATGGAAGAGCAGAGAAAACTAGGTCTGGAGGCAGGATGGGGACATTCATGGGGAGAAGCAGGTCCCATGGGCAGTGCAGAGGGTGAATATTGACCACCCAAAGAGAGCCTGGTACCTGGGAATGTTACCTGATGAGGAAAAGGGTCTTTGCAGATGGGATGGAGGTGAGGATATTGACCTGGAGAGGATCCGTCCTTGTCAGAGTTGCTCTCTGAATGTAGCCACACATGTCCTTTCAGAGAGACACAGCAGGTGACTCTCTGCACACACAGCAGGATGAGACAGTGTGGCCAGGGGACAGACTGCAGTGACCCAGACACCAACCAAGGACGGCTGAGAGACCCAGCCCCTGGGAATCACAAAGGTGGACTCTCCCCTGGAATCTCTGAGAGTGTGAGTCCCACCTACCACTAGATTTCCACACATCAAAACTCATTTCTCATCACAGGTTTCAGGATGTGTGACCCCAAAGTGTGATGCCTAGTCTTTCTCTATTCTGGGGTTTCAGTTGAGATCTTAGAAGGGTACAGGGAAAAGATATTTAATATCTTACACAAATTTCTAACCCCCAAACCTAAGAGAATAAAACTTATTTTTAAAGGCACTGAGTGTATGGTAATTTGTTTCAGTGGCCTCAGGAAAGCAACACAGGCACAAATTCATGGGGCACCTCTAGGAAAAAGCAGAAAAGGAATCAAGAAAACTCCCCCTTCACTGAACCCACTCCTCTGTTCCTCTTCACAGAGAAACTTCTCAGAGGGTTTTCAGGACCCTGGGTTCCCATATCCCCTCCTCCAGTTCTCTGCTCATCCTGCTCCAATCACACCTTCACACCTTTCCCACAAAACCACTGAGACCCAGTGATGACCTGTTTTCTTGTATCTTCTCTTCTTTGTGGGCCACCAGAGCTTGTCCTCCCTTACCACTGTCACCCTCTCACACTGGCACACGTGCCCCTATCTCCTGCCCTGACCACTTCCTCATCTCCATCATTCACACCTGCTCTTTCACTGATGTACCCTGTGGTCATGAGGTGGCTTCTCAGAACGAACATCCCCCTCAGAACCCCTATGTGGTCTCTGAAACACAGGCCCTCCCTTCTGTGGCTCAGTGCTGTAGTGTTTTCAGTGACTTAAATCCTATTCTCTTGTCTCCAGAATGGCAGCTTCTGGATGACAGTGATTTTGATACTGGGTCCACAGGCACAGTCCCAGTGTCTACAAAAATGCTGGCAAATAGTAGGCATTCAATTGTACTTGCTAAAGAAGATATAAATAGATGATGACCCTACATATTTTATTGTTCACAATATACAAGAATTACACACACACAGACACACACACAAAATGAGGTGACTTTTAGTTGAGACCAAAGGATGATAATCACTTGGAGATGTAGGAATCTGAAGGGAAGGCCATTTCAGCAGGGGGGACTGTACATGCAAAGTCTCACAGTCACAAAGACGCTGGCTCAGCTGTGAGCTGAGATGGTGTGAGATTCCAGACGAGGGTGGAATCCAGTGGAGAGTCCAGCAGGGCACAGGACACGCCAGCCCTAAATCCAGCCTGTGGAGTTTCCCTTTATCCCAGTCACAGAGAGGAAACATCACTGTTTGTACTGTGCAGAACCTGGAGGATAGGGGTCTGTAACACAGTCTGTGGGCCTGAGTTGAGCTCAGAGGTGGAGGCAAGACATTTCTGGGTTTATACACCCAGGAAGAGATGACACTGCAGGAATGACCAGGGATTAGATGGGGAGGAGACGGACATTGAGCTGAGCTGTGATAAGAAGAAAAGGTGGACAAGATTTAGTGATGTACTGAATCATGAAGAAGGAAGGGAGAGCACTGTGTCCTTTGTGTGACTAAGACCTTGCAAAGAAGTGGGTATGGGGAGGAAGGTAGCAGCTCAGTTGTAACCATTCTCAGCAGAGCGATACCAAGGACCATCTGAGAGGTGGTGTCAGTGGGACGTTGGGTAGTGAGAATCCTGAGTCACTCACCTGAGGAATTAACTGGATTCTGTGTTTGCATGTTTCATGTCTCTTGTGGGCCTAATCAACTTCCTCCTGTGGTACCTGACTCTGAGAGAAGAGACCAGGGGTTTCTAGTCTGGCTGGATCAGGGTGCAGTAGACAGCAGACCCAACTCCTCTTTCTTTCTCAAAGGATAAAGGGGAGAATAAATTCTGGAATAGCAGATCTGGCCCCACAGATTATCTTGAGCACTGAAGGTTCCTCCCAGCCTAGGCACTCACAATGGCTGCTCATGTGGGGTCCTCACCCACCACCCCTGCACCTCCTGCCAGCACTACCCTTGATTTGCTGGGATCCCCTGCCATGGTTTTGGACTCAACCATCTGTCTCCTACCCTCCCCTTCCCTCCCTCGTCCCTGAGGCAGAGCTCACATGAGGATGATGAGGCAGAGCAGTAAGAGTAAGGTCTTAGCAGCAGCTTCCAGAATGGCCACCAGCACCACTGCTGCCCTGGGTCCTGATTTTCCTGCAGGAAAGAGTGACGAGGAGGGTGTCATCTGCCCAATGGCAATCCTGTGTCCTTTGGCTCCCACTAGGAACCTGGAAGGCATCATCCAGGCTTTCCTGCATCCATATACACAGGACTGCCTGTGCCTTTACCCTTGAACCTGCCCTGACTCCCTGCAGTTGGACAGAAAATAAAAGGCCTAGTATGAAATTTATCAAAATAATACATTCTGTTAATAAATTAATAGTAAGGACAAAGTGAAAAGCCAACCTATTTAATGGGAGAAATATTTGCTATTCTTAGATCCAATAAGATCCCTGGTCAAGGCGCATACAAGAAGCAACCAATGAATCCATAATTAAGAATAACAATAAATTGGTGTTCCTCTCTCTCTCTCTTTCTCCCATCTTCTTTCTGTAAAATCAATTTAAAAAATAAATTCTCTTCCACTTCACACTGGTCAGACTGGCCATCGTAAACAAATCAATAAACAAGTTCTGGCAAGGAGGTGGAGAAAAGGGAACCCTCATGCACTGTTGGTGGGAATGCAGACTGGTGCAGCCACTGTGGAAAACAGTATGGAATTTCCTCAAAAAACTAAAAATGGAACTGTCTTTTGACTCAATAATTCCACTGCTGGGATTACACCCTGGGAATCTGAAAACAGCAATTCAAAGAGCCTATGCACCCCAGTGTTCATAGCAGCATTGTTGACAATACCCAAGTGCTAGAAACAGCCCCAATGCCCATCAGTAAATGAGTGGATCAAAAATCTGTAGTATGTTTACACAATGGAACACAAAACAGAAAGAAAGAAGGAGCTCCTACCCTTTGGGACAGCATGGATGGATCTGGAGAGCATTATGCTAAGTGAAATAAACCAGATGGTGAAAGACAAATAACATATGATCTCACCTACATGTGGAACCTAATCAGCAAAACAAGAAAGCAAAATAGAACCAGGAACATGGAAATAAAAAACCACCTGACAGTGACCAGAGGGGAGGGTGGAAGGAGATAATGGGGGAAAGAAGGGGAAGGGTCAAGACAAGGAACATGTATAAAGGACGCATGGACAAGGACAATGGGGGTGAGGATTGTTGGAGAGGGGCGATGGGAAGGGCAGGGGATAGTAATAGGGGAAAATGTGCACAACTCTAATTGAACAATTTTAAAAAGAAGAGAAACCTTTAACAAAAAATCATTCTTCTTTTTATTATTGTTGTTAGAGGACAGTTGTCTCCATTTTCCTACCATCACCCCCACCTCCCACACTCAATCCCACCACTCTGGCCTTGTCCATGGGTCCTTTCACATGTTCCCTGATGACCCTTTCCCTTCTTGTCCCCGTAATCCTGTTCCTTCCTGCCCTCTGCTCACTGTCAGATAGTTTTTTATTTCCTTGTCTCTGGTTCTATTTTGCTCATTTGTTTGTTGTGTTGATTAGGTTCCACTGATAGGTGAGATCATATGGAAGTTGTCTTTCACAACCTGGCTTATTTCCCTTAGCATAATGCTCTCCAGTTCCATCCATGCTGTCATGAAGGGTAGTACTTCTTTATTACTGCTGCGTATTATTCCATTCTGTAAATGTACCATGGCTGTGTTTGTTTGTTTGGGTTTTTTTTTGATCCACCCAGGAAACTACACAACACTGAGGAAAGAAATTAAGGGAGACACAGATAAATGGAAGCATATTCAGAGTTCATGGATTGGAAGAGTTAACATCATCACAGTGTCCATACTACCCAAAGCAATGTATAGATTCAATGCAATTCCTGTTAAAATACCTATGACATATTTCACAGATGCAGAAGAAACATTTCACAAATTTATATGGAACCATAAACAACCCCAAATAGCTACAGCAATTTTGAGAAAGAAGAATAAGCAGGAGGGATCACAATACCTGACATCAAATTATACTGCAAGGCCACAGTAATCAAGACAGTCTGGTAGTGGCATAACAAGAGACACACAGATCAATGGGACAGAATAGAGAGCCCAGAAACAAACCCATATCTCTATTGTCAAAAAAACATTCTTACAACTCAACAGCCCAAAAAGTCAAACAACCCAGTTAGAAAATGGGCAAAAATGCCCTGGCTGCTGTGAGCAGGTGGTGTCCAGGAGAAGAGGGGGATGTGCTCCATTCACAGGCCCAGGGCACAGAGCAGGTCAGGTTTGCAGAGCGTCCCCACTTCGGGGACCCTGGGATGAGGATGTGAGGCTTGTGACTGAGGGCTGGTGAGAAGGGGAGACAGGGGATCAGTATGAGGGGCCCAGATCAGGCCCTCAAGAAGCCTCAGAGCTTGGTCCAGCTCTTTCCTCTGACTCTGTAGCAGGTGTTGCTGGGGTTCCCCTCCAGCAGCCCATCCCCGAGCCGCCAGCCCAGTAAGGACGCCAGCTGGGCTACTGAGGAACAGCTGCAGGTCTGACCCTTATCCTCCCAGGAGCAGGAGGGTCCTGCAGCTGTGGGAGGTCTGTGGGAGAGATAGGGGAGGCACCAGAGGAGCCTCTCTCCTCCCCAACACTCCA
>PVIA01015771.1:0-21457 GCA_004024845.1 Tonatia bakeri | reverse complement strand
GGAAGGAAATAATCAAGATCAGAGCAGAGATGCACCTACCTGGTCAAGATGGTGAGGTAGGCAGACATGGCTCACCTCTTTGTACAACCACATCACAATTACAACTAAAATATAGAATGAGCATCACTCAGGAACTTCAGAAACTGAATTGAATGGAAGTCTGACAAATATGGAACTGAAGAAGCCACATCTATCCAGACAGTAAAGAAAGTCATGGATGCAAAATGTGCTGGCACCTTACCAATGTGGACAAAAATTCGGGAGACAAATCTCTGGAGCAAGGAGTCTCAGCCCCATACCACCCCACAGCCCAGGATTGCAGTGCCAGGAAGATAAGTCCCCACTACTTCTGGTTGTGAAAACCAGTGGGGATTGAGTTGGTGGAGAAGACTGCTGGAGCCCTAAGCAGTTCCTCTTGGGATTTATGGACTCACCTACTCAGATTGGCTCCCTCTGAGATCTAGCACCACAAAGGCAGCTATGTACCAGGGTGGTGTATGTGGAGAGACTGAAGTGTTTGGCATCGGGGGGAGCAGAGGCCAGGGTCAAAACCTTCCTCTAGTAATTAGAGGATAATTCTAATTATGTGGACTAGATAAAGCTAAATTTCATCTCCATCACTTGGCGCTAAGTTTCTGATTTCCCTTTCAAGTAAGTTGAACCCGGGATTCAGGTCCAGGACCAAGATGGCTGATCATGATGGATCCCTGGGTCTCACTATGAAGTGCTGAATGAGGAAGACCATGAGCTGAGACCCTTGGAATTACTGAAAAGTGACCACCTACCTACCCATCAGGCTCAGGGGGGATGTGGAAAGAAAGCAGTCAGGTAGGAGGCTGTGGGACAGAAATCAGATATATGTAGAAACTATTCAAAGCAGGGAATGGACATAAGGCATGAGAAAGTGGAACTGAGATTCCAGGTGAATCCATTAAAGCTCCAGCCTCCCCAGGTGAGGGGGGAAAGCTGTGGAAGGATCCGAAGCTTTTTAAGGAACCGTTTTGCAGGTATCCTTTAACTATCCCTTGTTTTATCTTATTGTAGTAGGATTTTCCTTTTTGAGGCAACTAAATAGCAAATAATACAGAGGGGTACACAGTGCACCCTAAGACATATTTCCTCTAGGCCTTTCCCATAGGATCCCAGATAGGAAAATGACTTCAGAGACCAAATGGACCAAGCCTCCTATATTCTCCTAACCAGCCAACATCACCTCACCTGAGACCCACAGAAGTTAAAGGTTTATCTGAGAAATCTAACAACCTGGGTCAGCTTATCAGAAAAATCTAACAACCAGGGAAATTTTCTTTTCACTAAGTAATTTTTTCCTCTCTTCTCCTGCAAGAAATGTATATAACCAACAATTAGACTGTAAAGAATGACTATAAACCCTTAGCTCTCTTATCTTTCAGTAGGTCCTGTTAAAGGTTGATTCTATAAATTCAAAATAGTGCTCTAAGCACTAAAAGAATGGAGTGGAGGTGTGAAATCTTTCTTAAAAAAAATCTTCAGGGGTGAAGATAGGACAACATGTGTACGAGGCAGTCTTTATTAATCATAGATGAAGTGAATGACATTTGTTGGTAAAGAAACAAGAAATTATAGTGTACAGCAGACTGGACCTTTGCATGACAATCTCTGAGCGCTTATTTTATACCCCTGAATTTCCTTGAAGTGAGAGTCCAAGACTGGCCATGCAGAGTTACTTTAAACCAGCAGCGATGGCCAGTAGCCTTGTCCAGTCCCTAAAGCTCCATGCTTTGGAGGACCAGAGCAGGAACTGCAGTGAGACCAACACTGCAGAGCTCCCAAAGGTTCAAATCCCTACTTTCATATTTCATCTGAATGTAAATTTATTGTAAAGTGTATGATATCAATAATGCTATAATGTATACGTATCCTCTTTATTGTTCATGCTTTCCAATAATGACAATGAGCTTTGGAAATGGTGGGTTATCTAAGGCCACACAGTTACTCAATGATAATGGCAAGATTCAAACCCAAGAAAGTCTAACTGCAAATGCTGATCACTGCAATCATGTTATGCTTCATTATTGACAATGAACAGAGTTTTTTCAAAAAATAAAGAGGGGCAGCCATGTGACCATTTATCCCCTATGCAGTTTACTCCTACTCAGCACAATTCTTAAGTTTAAAGTGACTATCACTGTTCTCATGCTCCAGCTTTTCCGAGACTGTTGCTAATGCGCACCTAGATTTCTGGGGATGTGAGGATCTCTGCAGTGTGTGTTGCTGCAGCTGCCTAAAGGGGATATTTTCAGGTTGAAACACCACGGGTAAAAAGAGGAGCTGGTTATTTGGCTGACCTCTTCCACCCTACACACTTTGCCCAGAGAGCAGAAGTGAGTGGGTAAGAGCTCTCAGCCTAAAGTTTCCATGTAATGAACAACAGGCCAGAAGCCTGGCAGGAGTTTACTGAGAGGAAGAATGGTATAGGCAGGCTGTTGGGTAACCAGCATGTCCTCAACCAGCAGAGAGCTTAAGTGAGACTGGTTTGTAAGAAGGACCTCAAATGTGCTTCCAATCCAGAAATGCGTGTGTTTCAACTATGCTGTTGGAAATCCACTTGACTCTCTCTTTTAAAGGGCCAGTACACTGTGAACACCCATGCCTTCTCCTCTCACACTGCTTTCCATGAGTTAATTGTGGAATCAGACTTCCAGTCAATAATAACCAGTGGTCTTATTCACCAAACTTGTATTTCCTTCCCACTGGTAGCAAAATTAGGCTCCCTTTCCCACTCTCTTTACAGTTAAGTGTGACTATGTGAATTCACTCTGGCCAACTGAATGTGGTTGGAAATTATGTTTTCTTCACTCAGGTCTAGCCAATGAAAACACGCCAATGTGACCCACCATGCTTTTTTTCCTTTCACAACTGGGTGGGATAAACTCAAACATCACAACCACATTTAAAGTCAAGTATTGATGATGGCAAAGGCACTAAATAGAAGGTACCTGGGTCCCTGAATCAGTGTTTGGGGGAGAGCCAACCAAGAGCTATCTGGATCAGAAATGTTTGCATGGAGGTGTTACATAAAGGGAAGATAAACTTTGTTTAAAATACTGATAATGTCATGTATTGGTTTGACAAACAATAATATAATTCATTAGAGTGTCATGAGAATAATTTTTTATTCCTGATTTTTGTTTGGAATTTATAAAATGGGGGAAAAGCATGCTTCACTCATTCTGGTGACAACCTCCAAGGCACAGCAACTATATTCTTCCCCTTTAGACAGCTGCCAATTCCTTGGAAGTAATTTTAAACAACATTCCTAAGTAAGGGCAAAACAAATTTTCTATTTTCCTCTTCTGCTCCAAGTGTTCCAGACTGGCTAGAGAGTGATTTAACCAGTAAATGTTACTCCAAGCTTTCCTTCAGTCTTCTGTGTGGAACAGGCTGAAGAACTGTGCTGTAGTCTGTGTGGAACCAGGTGAGGATCTGGTGGCAGAAACAGGTGACTTGTGTCTTCTGGATGTTAATGTCTCCTATTTTGTAGTGAAAATAAGTGAAGCCAGTCCTGTCATTCTGGCATGACTGAGAACCATTCCGTTTCAGATATCTCAGAAGCATAAAGATTTCCTGCTTTTCACAGGCATGAGACCAGGAGGGGCTGCAGCAAAGCATCACCAGCACTATTAGCAAATAGATTATGCCATTAAGTGATTCAACAGACCACAGTGAAACTGATTGTGTGGCCACAGCTCACCCACGCGCACGATGTTCCCTTCCTTGCATCTCAGTGGACAAAGGGGTCATTCAACTCATGGAAATGGCCAACAAGTAGCAGCGCCAGGACAGTTTACCAAAGTGCCCATTTATTCAGGAGTTGACGGCTCAGAGTGTGCTGCTGTATGTGTTCAAATTCAGAATAGTTTGTTGGTGGGGAGGAGGGGTGGAGACGTGGATCAGGGAAAGGTGAAAACATCTACAATCTGGGCACCGAACTAGGAAATACTGGCACTCTCCCATGGAATGACTTGGGGACATGCCCAGTACCTGTCTGAGACTTACTGCAGCTTAAGGCAAACTATGTCCCCCTATATACTCTTACTGTTTTTTTAATGGTTAATTTTTCCTACAATGTTAAAGTAGTTGAAAAATTAACATGTAAATGTATTAAAATTTATAACACTATTTTAAGTTTAAATATTTTATACCAACACCAAAATTCACTATAACTATAATAGTGATTGAAGTAAACATAACATATTAATCAGGTGCTAATTATAGAACAGGCTGTACTAACAAACTCATAGAAGATTCACGTATTAAAAGTTTCCTTATATTTTATAGACATCAGCAGTTGCAGCTTTTGTTTAACCAAGAAATGATCCTGACCACAAGGAATGATCCTGACCATAAGACACTGGGGAAGCATCAGTTACTCATATCAGAACCAGCAGGAACCCCGCCTGCACATCCTATTTCCAGATATCAAGAGTGAAACTGCCCATGGAACATTGCAACTACCCAATGCTGCACGCAGGAGATAATGTTGAAACCACCCAAGAGGAAAGCTGAGAAACTGCACATCGCCAGGGATTCCTTACTTCCCTCCTTCCCACACTTTCTCTAGCCAGGTCAGCTTTGAGACCAGAGTCCACCATCTTCCAGGTTGCCAGCACCTGAATGAAACCACTTTCCTTTAGGTCAGTTCCTGCCTCTTGAGTATTGGCTTTTGAAGCAGTAGACAGCCGGACCTGCATTCAGTTATAGTTTTTGGCAACTCTCGTGGGACAACGTGGACCCCAGTAAGGCCCTGACAGCCTGGGCTAGGGTCCCAGCTACTTGTGGCAGGCTGACCCCATAGCATGGATTACGGGAATTTCCCAGCAGCTACCAAGAGCTCTTTATTTCTGGGACTCTCCCTGCTCTCCCTCTCAAGACATCAGCCACCTTTAAATCCTTTGCTGGTGAAAGGATATAGGTTACTGGTGGGTTGATGAGCCAAAGAGGGGTAAAGTCCCTGGTGTGCATGACCAGAAGCCCTCAGCCCAGCCATCTGGGTTCTTTGACGCATTCATCTGGGATTCCGTAGGAATCAATGGGCACCACACAGTGGTAGGCACAGCTCAGTGACTAAGAAAAATCCCAGTTCCCTTGGTGTGGGATTCGGACTGCGCTTTCGGTGTTCTGGTTTATGGATTTCTGGGTTTTGAATGTTTGTTCTGCTTGAAAGCTCTCATCTGTTCTGTTTGGGAGCTTTGTGACAGCTCTTGGCTGTCTGAAGTGAAAGTTTGGCTACAGTTGTTCTTTGCTTGCTGTCTTATCTTTTAAGGACTTGGCTTTCTCTTTGCTGGGTTGTTCACACAGGGAATCTTCTGTCTTTGTCACCTGTGTGTTGTGCCATTTAAAACTTGTGAAGGTCATTCTCACTAATGTTCCAGCCCCTCCTTTTAGAGGATTCAGTTGGCGAGTACTCATTTGTTTGAGGTCTGTCTTAGCTTTAGATGTTGTGTTTTTGTTTTTGTTTTTAAATGAGCATCTTGGTCCCTATCCCATCGGAAAATTCATTAGGTCACATTTTAGCTGACTGGGCGTCTTACAGGTATAAGCCAATGACTAATTAGAATTGTTTTGCCAAAGGCCTGGTAAATAGAATGAAATCTCTCATGCAAGTGTTCATGTTGTTGCATCATAAGAATTCTTCTCAGGAAGGATTTCAATTGATAGTTCAAAGAGGGGAAAAAGATCTTATTCCCTTCCCAGACTGTAAATCTCAGAGAGAGAGAGAAAAAAAAAAGAAAGTCTTTTAAACACTCTGAATCCTTCTTCTGGAGGTGTGAGAACTGTGGTGGTCCTAGGAACAATGGGGAAATTAATGTCATCCCCCAATCCTGTGGAAACAGCAGGGGTGACTGCCCCACCTCAGTGTGAAGGGAAAAAAGGGCATTTTAAAACTCAAGTGGCTAAAACCAGCCAAGTCTGATACCTTCCCCAGTTCTTCTCCAGCCTCCTTAAAGTTGTCAAGGACAAAAGGAAAAAAGAAAATCTTGTTTTCTCTATAATTGTTAATAATAGTGTTTATGTGTATGGTAAATATATATATATATATAAGAATTATCTAAATTTTTTTAGAATCATGTCATCTGGAAAAATATTTGATATTAAAGCTGGCTTAAGCTTAACTGATACCTTTTAAAGTTATTAACATAAAATATATGGTTGTTTTGCCTGGTTTGCAATAAGTTCATGCTATTTATCTGTTACAAATTTGTAAAGAAAACGACTTGGGTAATAATTGACTTTAAAATCTCCTAAAGTTGTTAAGAATCAATAAATTGATATAATGAAAATGAAAAGTTTTGATAAGGCTTTTCAGTAATAATTATAAATAGGCTTAAATATAATTTTCCAAAGTCTTGGGTGACTTGGAACATTGGAGTATTGCTGGGTTAGATGACAAAAATTATTAAATATCTAGATTTTTTAAAGTGACAGGATACTAAAATATTAATTGATGTGAGTTTGCCTACTTTGGCTTCTTACTGTAGAGAAGAAAAAAATGGATTTAGATCTGCTAATGAATATATATTGTACTTTTTTTGAAGTATGTCTCTTGAAAATGTCTGTGTTTGCCATTGGAAAAAAAAACATTTCTAGAAGTTTTGAAGTATACTCATAAAAGTATAAATCTTAAGAATTCTAATTAGGGTGAAAAGAAATTGTATGATTTAGTAACAGAAGATATACAATAAAATACTTGTTGAAGAAAAAAGCGAAAATAATTTGTTCTAAAATTGATTATTTCTGAATGAGTTAAGAAGAGGAAAGCTAAAAGAGAGCATGTAACTTGCAGAAATATAATGTAAGTTGTGGGGGGTTTATGTACATTGCACAGGGTCTGTGCAAATTAAAGAAGGTTTATAAAGAGAGATCTTGAGAAGAAATTATATAGGTAAGCTGAATAATAAATTTAATTAGGTAAATGAATCTAAATATCAAAAATAAGCTAGTACAGAATTTGTTTGGTTTTTCTTCAGCATGTTAAAAAGGAAAAGGTTTTTTATGTATCTGCCTAGAAAACAGAGATCCTATTTTTTTTTTAAAAGTAGTCGTGTGTTATATTGTGTTAATCAGGTACTCAGTTGCTTAAAACCCCATATTCTTTGTTGTAAGAACTAAAGGTTTGCTGGCCTGTACTTATGTTTGATATCTTATATTATCACTTTGGGTAGATAAATAATTTAATATCATTTCATAATAATGTATAATTTTTTGGTCAATATGTTTGACAACCTTTCCAGGATTAAAATTTTAAGAGATTTTTTCTTGACTAAAATCGACTTTGAGTCATTCCAGTGGGTCCCTGGAATGCCGTAGGGATCAGTTCTTCTTATGATTAAGAAATTCTGAACTTATTAAGCCTATTTGATACACATAAAGTATATTGGAAGATTTATCAAATAAAGAAATAATATGTTTTGGATTAAGGAAAGACTTCTGGCCAAGATGGAGGTGTAGATAGATACACTTTGCTTCCTCTCACAACCTAAAGGACAACGACAAGTTTAAAAACATTAAACAACCAGAACTGCCAGAGAATTGAACTGTATAGAAGTCTGACAACCAAGGAGTTAAAGAAGAAACGTTCATCTAGATTAGTAGGAGGGGCAGAGACAGGCAGCTGGGGCAGAGAGGATGCATGCTTGAGATCGGGCTAGGTGGGCAAGGCAGTGGCTGGCAGACCAGGCAGTTCCCCATTCATATGTGGATAAGCTAGGAGGAACAACTAGGGAGTGAGACAGACCATGCAACCCATGGTTCTAGCATGGGAAACTAAAGCCTCAATACCTCTATGGGTAAAAACCTGCCTGAGGTGCAGCAGCAGGAGAAAGTCCCAGCCTCACAGGAGAGTTCATTGAAGAAATCTGTGGGCCCCTAGAATATACACAAACCCACCCAGTTGCTAACCAGCACCAAAAGGATCCAATTTGTTTGTGGGTAGCAGGGGAGGTGACTGAAAGCCAGTTGAGAACTGAGCAAGCACATTCTTCCCTCTTGGACTCCTCCCCCACAATGGAGGGAAGTGGGTTCCCAGACCCTGGTGAATACCTAAGGCTCTGCCCTTACAATGTAACATGTGCACCAAGACAAAGAAATATGCTGCCAAATGAAAGAATAGATCAAAACTCCAGAAAAAGAACTAAGTGACGAAGAGCTAGCCAACCTATCACATGCAGAGTTCAAAACACTGGCAATTGGGATGCTCACGGAAATGATTGAGTATGGACACAAAATAGAGGAAAAAGTGAAGGCTATGCAAAGTGAAATAAAGAAAAATATACAAGGAACCAACAGTGAAGGGAAGGAAACCAGGATTCAAATCAACAATTTGGAACAAAGGGAAGAAATAAACATTCAACCAGAACAGAATGAAGAAACAAGAATTCAAAATTGAGGAGAGGTTTATAAATCTCTGGGACAACTTTAAACATTCCAACATCCTAATCATAGGGGTGCCAGAAGGAGAAGAGGAAGAGCAAGAAATGGAAAACTTACTTGAAAAACTAATGAAGGAGAACTTCCCCAATCTGGCAAAGGAAATAGACTTTCAGGAAGTCCAGGAAGCTCAGAGAGTTCCAAAGAAATTGGACCCAAGGAGGAACACACCAAGGCACATCATAATTACATTAGCCAAGATTAAAGGCAAGGAGAGAATCTTAAAAGCAGCAAGAGAAAAGGAGACAGTTACCTACAAAGGAGTGCTCATAAGACTATCAACTGATCTCTCAAAAGAAACCTTACAGCAAGAAGGGCCTGGAAAGAAGAATTCAAAGTCATGAAAGGCAAGGACCTACATCCAGCAAAGCCTTCATTTAGAATGGAAGGGCAGATAAAGTGCTTCCCAGATAAGGTCAGGTTAAAGGAGTTCATCATCACCCAGCCATTAGTATATGAAATGTTAAAGGGACTTATCTAAGAAAAAGAAGAAGATCTAAACTATGAACAGAAAAATGACAACAAACTCACAACTATCAACAACTGAACCTAAAAAAACAAACTAAGCAAACAATGAAAACAGGAACAGAATTACAGAAATGGAGATCATCTGGAGGGTTATCTGTGGGGAGGTGGAGCGGGGGAAATGGGGGAAAAGGTACAGGGAATAAGAAGCATGAATGATAGGTACAAAATAGATGGGGGATGTTAAGAATAGTATAAGACATGGAGAAGCCAAAACAATTATATGTACAACCCATGGACATGAACTAAGTAAGGGTGGGAGGAGTGATGGGGGGGTGCATGATAGAGGGGAATAAATGGGACAACTGCAATAGCATAATCAATAAAATATACTTAAAAAGAAATAATATGTTCTATTTGTATACACATATTTCATTATTAAAATTGGTATTCTAGAAATTATATAAAAATCTCCAAGGGTCTACAAAGTTCTGATATACTCTTATTTGTAACTTTAGTTGTTATAATGTTGCTATAGGAAAGCAGATCCTTTATCAATTGCCTTATGATCAGATTTATAACCATGTCACTTACAAATATGTTAAATCTTCAGGAAGATCCATGGAAAGGACTCTGACATATTCTAAATTACTATACATATTTCTGAAAATAAATTTTCAGATCATATTTTTTTAACTGGATGAAGATTACTAGAGCTTTGTGGAATAGCTGGAACTATAGGAATACTGGCAAATAATCAGCATAAACAAAAATTGATTGTGGGACAGAATAAGCTGAACATGAGTATAGTTTTATAAGTTTTTATTAAAGATATTGTTAATTTTTAATCCTTTTTTTACACATATAGAAACTTATTTCTTTTTTTTCTTAAATGAATTTGTTAAATTATGCTTTCTTAAGCAATACTGAGGCATTTTCTCCCTATCTGATTCCTCTGGAATTTGGAAACTTTTAATAAGAGAGTATTATTATTTCCATGACAATGTTTGTTTACATAAATCCAATAAGAATCTGATTTCTTCATAACAGGACACAAAAAGCCAGTTTCCAATTGTGGTTTTATCAACCAGGACTATGGCTGGAATGTCATGTCTGAGAGAGACATACCTAAACTTTTGATGTCAGTAAAAGCTTTAAGCAATGAAGATTGACTTTGAAGCCGATAAAAGTCCCTTGGAGAAATGACCTGGTACCTTGCTTATTCTTAATTAAGGTTCATGGCAGTCTTCCAGGTAAGGAATGAAGGTTGTTTTCCTGAGAGGGCAAAGAAGAACCTCAAGACATTTTGGGGACCTCGAGAACTCGAGGAACTCACCCAGAGTTTTAGGTATTGATAGCAACTGGATGGCTCGGCTTCTCTGCCCGTGGGGCTAATTAAAGCTTGGTCTGACAATTCCTTATCAGATTCCAGCAAAACACATTTAAGAAAGCCTATATGATCATCTGGTATTCCTGTTGTGTTTATGCAAATAATCAGGCTGAATTGAAACTGGACTTAATACAGTAAATGAATTGTCCTTGATTTGGCTCTTTGATAAAAAATAAGGGTGATTTTAGGGAGAGCAATTTTGTTTCAATAGACTCTATAATACACAGTGATGGGTATTAAACCCTAGTTCAGTTAATTGTCTTCAAAGCTTTGTTTTTCATTTATGCACAAATTGAAGCAAGGACAACAGACCAGGTGCAGAAGGTCACCAAGGCAGAAAGCCCAGGTGCTTAGCTAGAGGCACAGAAAAGATAAAAAAATTATAAGAGGCACATAGGCAGATGGTAAAATGGAATGGTGACTCAGATGATGAATAAGGGGGCCCAGAGTCTCCTCTAGACACCCCCAACCATCATTACTTCCCCACCGGAGCCTCAGATACAATTAACAGTGCTGATTGTCAGGAACAAGTTGCTGATTGACTTTTAGTAGACATGGGAGCTAATACATGCTCTGTATTGAACACCATATTTACTTTGAAAAAACCCCAAAATAGTCTCAATGATAGGGATAACAAGACAAATGCAGCAACAAACTTCCCTCTGGCCTTTAGAATGTCAACTCAGAGATCATAAGTTATCACACATCTTCCTCAGCTTCCTCTACTTTCCTGAATGTCCCATCCTTCTGCTGGGATGGGACTTGCTGTGTAAATTGCCCATCCAAGTAACTTTTTTCTCCTGAAACGTAGCAGCTTCACCTGCGGGTCCCACAGGAGCGTGCACTCCAACTCCAGATGCTTTTAACCTGTTCAGGGGGACCCAGAGGAGAAATGTTCCCTCCTGAGATTTGTAAGTCAGTAAGTAAGTAAAACTGTTTGGGGCAGTGGGACTCCAGGGTGAGCAATCCGATGTTCACCCAAATGGCCTAGTATCTTCTCAGAGGAATTCTATTGCTCTGTCATCGGAGAAGGCCTGAAGGCAATGACACTTCACTAGGAACCAACACATCTCGTGCTCAGATCTAGGTCACCGGATACCACTTTCACTAAAAGAACCAGGGCTCCTAGAAGAAGTGACTGATTCCAGGACTGCAGCAGGAAATACACAGCATGAGCAGGGTCGTCATGCAGTGACAGACAGAAATTGCTAACCTGTGCACACACCATTGCAGGACATGTCACAGGGACACACAAGCCCACTAAAGGAGCTCGTAATTGCCAATTATGGACAAACCTGAGCAACAAGATAGTATTGGATTATATTTCAAAGCACAAAAATGCTCATTAGTACATAGTGACATCCATAAATTATTGAATAAATAATTATGAGAGAAGAGATAAATCTCCTGTTTGGGGAATTCCAAATAATTTATACAGCTGTTATACCCTCAGGGAGTTGGTAGATAACTTCCTACTCTAAGTGTGGGTTGCATATATGCCCTTTCTTCTGAAGAGTACAGTATGGAAAGGGAAACAGTAACTTCACAGTAGAAAAACCTGGCCCCCCACCACAGCCAGGTGATGAAGTGGAACATCAGCAGTAATAAGTCATGTTGATAGTGTATACATTCGATATGGTGTAAGGAAAATGGCACTTTGCAAATCGTCTTCTCAAAACCCTGTAACCCCAGCATAATCACCAGAAAAGCATCAGAGTACCTAACCAGCATTCCTCACAACTGTCAAAGTCATCGAAAACAAAGGAATGCAGAGAAACTGCCACAGTGCAGAGGGACTAAGGAGTTTTGACAAAGAGGTTTAGACTCCATGTAATATGTCAATATTGGTTCATTAATTGTGACAAATGTCCCTTACTAAATATAAGATGCTAGCAATGGGAAATGGAGACGGGTGATATGAAATCTATATTTTCAGCACACGAGAATCTTCTCCTGGTACAATCTCATTCTCTCTGTGGAATATGTCATGGAAGTGCCTAACCAGAGGCATGGATGAGCTCCTGGATTCTTTACCACTTCATTTAGCATAGACCTGTGGGCTAGGTTCCCACTATTTACTGTGTCTCTGAGCAAGACTGGACAGTCTTGACCTCCAGTGCACAGGGTTTGGCAGGCAGAGAGGGTGGGGGTGTGGCCATGTTCACACTCCCTGTGCTCACAGGACCCTGCTGCCTCAAGACCAGTGATCTCCTGTCACAGCTCCAAGGGAATCAAGATGAGAGCCATGCATCCCTGCGTTCCTTCTCTAGTTACACTGCCCAGGGACCTACCTGTGCTGGGCAGGCCTGTGGTTAGGGCCTCTCCCCTGCTAGCTCAGCACAGCCACCTTCACTCCACTCCACCCCTCCCTCCCACTTGGTTCTCTAATACTTTTGAATACATAACAATTTAATAACTTCTGTATATGATCAGGCTATAGCTACAGAGGTTTTTCAGGGTAAGATGTAATTTGGAGCCAAATCATACAATTTTTATATATAAAGAACTTATACAACTGAACATCAAGAAAACAATCCAATTAAAAAATCAGCAAAGGACCTGAATAGACACTTCTCTCAAGAGGACATAAAGATGGTAATAGACATGAAAAGATGCTCAATATCACTAATCATCAGAAAAATGCAAATTAAAACCACATAAGATATCACCTCACAGTTGTCAGAATGGCTACCATCAGTAAATCAACAAACAAGTGCTTGTGAGGATGTGGAGAATATTGGTGGGAATTCAGACTGTTTTAGAAACTGTGGAAAACGCTGTGGCATTTCCTCAAAAAATTAAAAATGGAACTGCCTTATGATCCAGTGATTCCACTTCTAGGAATATATCCAAAGAAACCCAAAACACTAATTCAAAAGAATATATGCACCCTGTGTTCATTGAAGTATTATTTATTAATACAATAACCAAGATCTGGAAATAGCACAGGTGCAAATCAGTAGATGAGTGTTTAAAAGAATGTGGTAAATTTACACAATGGATTACTGCTTGCCATAAAAAAAAAAGGAAAGCTTACCTTCTGTGACAGCATGTTTGGGCCTGAAGAATATTATGCAAAGTGAAATAAGCCAGTCAGAGAAAGACCAATACCATATGATCTCACTTATGTGAGGAATCTAATGAACAAAATAATTTAACAAACAAAATAGAAACAGAAGCATAGATACATAGAACAGCTGTCAGAGAAAAGGGCATTGGAGGGCTGAATGGGAAAAAAACTGAAGGCATTAAGCAAAATATCAAGGTCTGTCCAAAAGGTACCAGCCATGTCATATGAAAAATAGAGACATTTATTGAAGAAGACACAAGAAACATCATACATGGGACAATGACATTCCAGTTCCCTTCAAAGCAGGCACCTTGGGACCTCACACAGCTCTCCTAGTCACCATCAGCTGCCCCGTCATATTTTCCTTAACCTCATCAATGGTCTGAAACCCCTTCCCTTTCAAAGGTGATTTTGATTTTGGGGAAATCCAGAAGTCTCAGGGTGCCAAATCTGGGCTGTAGGGGGGCTAAGTTACCTGGGTGATTTAATGTTTCACCAAAAACCTCTGCACAAGATGGGATGCATAAGCAGATGCATTGTTATGATGAAGATGCCAATTACCAGTTGCCCATAGCTGCAGCCTTCTGAATCATCCAAATAGTTTCCATAGAGGAATGGTCAACCTTAATGAAGAATTTGATGCAGGTTCATTGCTCTACTCGCTCAATTATTTTAAATGTAACAGCCACATAGTACCCATGCTCACTCACTGCCATCTGCCACCCCTGCCTGTACTGACTAGTACAGTGATGTCATCATTGTTCATGCATGTGCATTCCAGTCCACTCTCCTTGACTGCCAGGTTACCTCAATGTCTTGCAAACTATTCTGGTTATATTAACAATGGCTGGAATTTTTCTGGACAGTCTATATAGACACACACATGTGTATATATACAGGGTCTGGCAGAAGTAAAGCCTGCTTAAGGGTGGTTGGTAGAGTAATAATGTGAGTGTAATAATTTATAGTTTTATTTGAACATTTCACCTAAAATGTCATAAGGTGTGCTTGAGTGTGATGTGTTATAGAATTACATGCTTATAATTTTCTAGTAAAAAATTTTATAGTAAAAATGGGACTTTATTTCTGCCAGGTCCTGTATATACATACAGGTGTATATATTTAGATATATATGGGTGTGTGTATATGTGTGTATATATATATTACATATCATACATAGACACAGACAACAATATGATGATAGCCAGAGGGAAATGCAGGTGGCAGGAGGTGGAAGGAGGGCAAAGGGGAGAAATAGGGATGGAAAGAGACTCTGCTTGGGGCAGTGGGTGCATGATGCAGGGCGCAGATAATGTTTTGTTGAGTTGTACACTTGAAACCTGTATGATTTTGTTAACCAATGTCACCTCAATAAATTCAATAAAGAAAAATCATAGGATTGGTGCCCATGGAAAATAAAAGCCATGAAGGAAACAAATTCATAGTACTAAGTGAAAGAAGCCAAACTGAAAAGGCTACATGATTTATGACTCCAACTCTATGGCACCCTGGAAATGGCAAAACTACGGAGACAATAAAAAGATCAGTGGTTGCCACGGGGTAGGGGACGGAATAGGTGGAACACAGAGGGTTTTTAGGGCAGTGATGCTGAAATGGTAGATTCATGTCACTATAGATTCATGCAAACCCAAAGGACGTATGTCAAGAGTGAACATAAATGTAAACTCTGGACTTCGGGTGATAATGATGTGCACTTGTTGGTTCAACTGTAACAAATGCTCCATCTGGTGGGAGATGTTGATAATGGGGAAGACTATTGCATATGTAGGGATAAGGAGTATGTGGAAAATATCTTTATCTTCTCATTTTATTTATTTTTTAATCCTCACCAGAGGACATGACTATTGATTTTTAAAGAGAGGGGAAGGGAGGGAGAGAGAGGGAGAGAAACATTGATGTAAGAGACAAACATTGATTGGTTGCCTCTTGTACGAGCCCCAACCAGGGACTGAACCCACAACCTAGGTATGTGCCCTGACCAGGAATTGAACCCATTGCCTTTTGGTTTACAGGAAGATGCTCCAAACAACTGAGCCATACTGACCTGGCCTCAGTTTTTCTGTGAACTTAAAAATGATCTAAAAAATAAAGTATATATTTTTAAAATATATAAAATATAAGAAATGGACTTCTTTCAGTATTAGGGTCAGCTCTTTCCAAGAAAGGGCCTTTTATAAAACTTGAGTTAAATCTGCAAGGGGACTGCCTTCTGCCTAGAACAGAAGCCAAGTCTCCAGACTTGGTTTCGGTCTTTGTCCACCTTGGCCAGTAGGTGGCACTCATCCTTTGTAATTTTTTTTAATAGCCCACAGAATAAAATGGATCCTACTTTCTATTTCTTTTTTGCTACAGCTACTGTTACATCATTACAATAGGGACATTTCCTCTTTCAAAAATTTTCACGAGGAGGGAAAAAAATGCCTCTCATATGAAAGTTTCTGAGAAACCTAGAACTTACACTCAACTTCTGCTTTCAGTTGTTGGCTTTATACTCTTAAGGGAAAATTGACAGCTGGAAACCTTAATGAAAAAGAAAGCAGCTGTTTGAAGGGGCAGTTACAGCTTAATGAAGAGCGAATGAAGGGAGGGTGCTGGGGATTTCGACACTGGATAGGAAGAAAAAGATTTGGGAGTGAAAGAATAGGATCCAGAGGATCCAGGGGGAAGGAGAAATTGTGCCAGGTGTCAGAATCAGCAAATGAATACTGCATATAGATACAGATAAATATGTATTATATTATATGTAGTTTATGTCATAGTATGTATAGTAAAATATTTTATAGTATAGATGTGTATATATATTATATTATGTATATAATTACACAAAATCGATGAGCTACTTTTTCCCAGTTCAGTTTCTTAGAATACCAGTATTTTGAAACTGGAAAATACACCGGAGTTTGGGCTGCCTGTCACAACTGAACCCAATAAGCACAGCCTGGGATCTTTATGGGCACTTTATTCAGATGGCCCTTGATTTGAGAAGATGGCGGCTTCATACCCTAACAGACCATCTTGTCTTTTCTTTGCAGGCCAAGGTTTTTACAGCAGGGAATAAACCAGGTGTGGGTTTTGAAATTCAGGGAAAAGTTAATTGGATTTAAAAAATCGACTTCAGCATTCTTGTCCTGAGCAGGGGTCTCAAGCTGCACTCCCGGGGGTGGTCTTTAGCTGTGTCCTGGGCGGTGGTCATCTCACCCTGGCGTACAATGGCTAAGATATCATCTTGAGTAGCTGGCAGTCCTTCTGAGGAACAAAGGTGGAACTGCTTATGGTCTCCTGAAGTCAGGGTGGGTCATACCTTCAGTTTCTGGAACAAAAGGTTTTACAGGCATTGATTACTAAACTTATTAGCTATATCTCTTAAACTAAAATTTTCCAACTCTTAAGTCCCCAGTCAATTTTGTAGTCAGTTATAGAGAAAAGGGTAGGAAAGTTTTCTATTCTCTTATAGATCTACAGGAAAAAATATAAAAATAGCTACCATGTGTTAAGCCTTTACTCAGTGGAAATACTCTGCAAGGTGTTTTTAAATGTTCTAGTTTATTCAATACAACACTAAAATTATTTCTACCTTATTATGTTTGAGAAGACCAAGGCTTGTGAAGTAAAGTAGATTCCCAAATATCACACATATGTCCTGACAGAATCTAGTTTCAGTATAGAATAGTATATCACATGTTATAAATAACTAGTTAAGTTTCACCTTGTGGAATTCTCAAACTTCTTTCAATACTTCCTGAAGATCATTCTTACCTGGTTGTCTCCTAACTGTGCTGGCTGCTCCATCTCTGTGCCCTTCGCAGACTCTCCTCTTTTCACCTTGACAGTTGAACATCTTTATAAACTGTAGGTCATCTTCTCATTCTATACCCATAAGTAGTGACACCTGTTTCCAATTTCCAAAACTGCAACAAACAATTGCAAATCAATATCTCCAGGATGTACATTGCTGGAGATCCCTGATTCACATATGCACCCACCAATGGGAACTCTGTTTTTAGATGTTTCACGGACACTTTACAGAGTATGTCTTCTTTTCCCCCCTTCTTAACATCTGTGACCGAAAAGGGGGCTATGTAACAGATCTGACAAGCTCAGGGGACCACATGGCAGGCTTGACAAGCTCAGTGACCAAAAATAACCACATCAGATGGCCTGATCACAAACTGTTAACCAGGCAGACCATGGCTGGTAGTCACGTCCTAGGACTCCAGCTCCTGAGCCAAGATCAATCTTTACCTAAAGTTAGCCCTGTATCTTATTCTTAAGCATCTAGGATAACATAACTTTTAAACGTGAGAGTAATTTTCTTTTCTAGACTCCTCAAAGGCACAATCAAAAGCACCAGAGGACGTGATCACCAGAGCAAGAGACCACACGAGAGATCTCGTTGTTATCTTATTCCTTACATATCATCTCTGTTTGCTGTAAATGTTAACTACCTCGTACCCACCAATGTAAAAGAAGTATGTGTTTCTCCATTTTTGCTTCTTATCCATTCCTAGAGATCTCCCCACTTTGCTTTTTGTTACCTCCGTAATCTACCAACAGATTTCAGTAACCTTCCTCACATTTTCTGCTTTGACTCTAAGTGCGTATCAGAAACTGCGGAACAGCAATTTCCCAGAGCGTTTTCTCAATCTGTTGAGATTTGGCTTCTAGGCATGTTCTCAAAACGTTGGCTCAAATAAACTCACAAATCTTTTCTATAGGCTGGACATCCCTTCTTTAGCACATCCTGCATTGCAGCTTCTGGCAAGACAATTCCTTGCCCTTTACCTCTCATTGGAGCACAAACATAATGGAAATTCATTAAGCATGATTACTGATTTTTATCTCTCACTATTCAAAGTTGAAAGGTTGAAAAGAATAAGTTTTGCATTTGCTTTTTCACATCTAAATCCTCCAAACTCTCACAATCAGACATAGAAATATATAGTTTTAAAACATAACTGATTGGGGAAAAGGAATGAGTAAGTTCAAGTCACCATGGATCTTTCAACATGGGTTGAAAGTTCAGCCTATTTCTTTTTCTAAGATTAAACAAATCCAAGATGTCTTCTGGGGAAAGTTTTTCACAAATTAAAAATGAAAACTTTTGATAAAAGGTAAAGGTGAACATATTTTATTATGCTTGAATACATGATGAAGATAAACTTGATATCATATGAAAAAAACTATTCTAATTAACCATAGTATGACTGAGATAGAACAGGTAAATGAACTTACGAATACATTAGAGCACTTAGCATATTAATTATAGTAGTTTTAAATTTCCAGTCTGATCATTTCAAAGTCTCTACCATACCTAAGTCTAGTTCTCACTCCTGCTATGTCTCTTCAAACTCTTTTTCACTTTTTAGTATGCCCTGTCAGTTTTTGCTGAAAGCTGAACATGATATACTGGGTAAAAGAAACTGAAGCCAGTTGGCTCTTAGGGTGAGGTTTTGCATTTATCTCTCTAGGAGTTCTCTGTTTGCGGTAGCTGTAGGCGTCAGAGGCTAAAATTCCTCTGTGGCCTTGCTTTTTCCCCCAAGCCCTGTTATCTTTGGATTTCTCTAGAGACTTCTTCTTCAAGCCTGACTCTTGCAGTTCTTTTCCATTGTAATCCCCTGTTATCTACGGGAACCCTACACGTGGTGGTATGTAGGGGAAAGTGTTCTATAATTCAGTGACTACCTCCAGTCTTTCAGTGAGCCTGTGCCCCTGGGCTATGGCCTTCACAAGTGCTCCTCGGCTTTTTGAACACCCCATTGGGTGAGACGGGAAAGTTAGAGGGAGCTGAAGTGAGGCACTTCCCTTCCCCCAAGGGGGTTAGGCTCTGCTAAAATAGTTTCTATTTTTTTCTTTTTCTTTTTTTTATTGTTGCTCAAGTACATCTACCTCCATTTCCCCCCACTACTCTCCCCCCACCCCACCCATCCCCACCTCTTTTCCTCAATCCTACCCACCTTTGGCCTTGTCCATGGGTCTTTTATACATGTTCCTTGATGACACTTTCCCTGAAATAGTTTCTATTGAGGGCAGGCCTTTGTTTAGGAGGACAGAACACTTAGAGTATTTCAAAATTATTTCTCTTTCCCTTCTTCTGTTGGAAGCATCAGGAGATTTTTCTCTGATCTTCAGAGTGAGAACCTGGAGATGGGGGCTGGGGAGGTGGAATTTGAAGGTAGAACACCCACATGTGTGGGGCCCCCCTCAGACTGGATATACTGCAGCTTTTAAATCTCAAGCCCACCCCCCCAGGCCCTCCAGTAATTCTCAATTACAGTTTAAGCATTCCTACCCACACCAGCTCCAGATATGGACTTTACCACCAGGTAAACCGTGATTCTCCACATTCCTCTTCCTCTCCAGTTATCAGAGCACTGGCTTGCCCTGTGACCTCAACTCTCGATGGCTCCAAGAAGACTTGTGGTTGTTGTTTTTATTTATTCTGCATTTGTCATTGTTGTTATGAGGTAGGGAATGATGACTTCTAAGGTACTTACGTGTTGAACAAGAAAACAAGAGTTCCCCAAGAAATGAATACATACACGTCAGTATAGCTATCTAGAGGTATGCATTTTTACGAAAACATTTTAACAACAATTTTGAACAGTGTAACTCATGTGTTCTATGACTAAAGCAGAAATAACAGTCCTTTAAAAGACTAAACACATGGGCAATGTGACTTACTAAGTAAAAAGAATCATTTCAATGATTGTATTAGTTAAAGAGAATCATTTCCAGGCCCACTTTCTTACTTCTGCATCTTTCCACTCTGGTAATGAGGAGAGTGATAGACGATTTCCACTCCGACAACTTCTTAAAGGCACAGTCACTCTGTTTCTTCCCTTTCAGGTGAGGCATCTCTTCGTTGCTACTGTACGGCCCTTCACTCCTTTCTTCTCATTATAGCCTTAAACCTAACTAGTACTGATTTTAATATTAATTGGTGTTAATTTAATATTTAAATACTAATTAAGTGATCAGTTTCTAGATTACTTACCCTAAAACAATCAAAGACACAGGAACACAGGAACTGCATTTATGCTCACCTTCCTATCCAGAACATAACACAAACCCTGGCTTGGAGGGTGTCTATTTTTGCTTAAATATAATAGTAATGAGTAAATGAATCATGCCATCCATCCTTTTTTATTGATTTTTTATTTTTAGAGAGAGAGAGAGGAAGGGAGGGAGAGAGAGAGAGAAGTATATATTGACTTGTCGTTGCCCTTATTTACGCATTTATTGGTTGACTCCAGTATATATCCTGACAGGGATCAAACCTGCAACCTTGGCTTATGGACATGATGCTCTAACCAACTGAGCTACCTGCCCAGGGACCATCTATTCTTAAATTGAGTTGCACATTTAGGCTTCGCATTTCTTTTTTTTTATATAATAAACAAATACAATAAAGTTTCTATAGTAAAAATTTAATGAACAAGCAAAATAATTATTTGACAAAATAAAAAATATAAATATATTTTGTTCTATTAACAGTGTAATGGTGCACATAATATTTATATAAACAAAAATAACTTAAATCTTATAGTTAAATAAATAAATAAATCCATCAGCATGGTTACCTATATGAAACTAGTGTCCACAGAGTTAAATAAAATATCGATTGATACTCTTGAAAACATTTGACAAGTTTGATTGAAATCGTCATAATTATAGCAGAAATTAGTCTTTAACATGAGAGAACATGCAGAATTGTGATATCATTAGCCAGTGAGAATCATTTCCATGTTGATCCAGCTGTCGTTTCTTACTCCTAATCTTTCCTCCAAGTTCGCAGATGAAGACAAGGATCTTCTGATTTCTGCTCTGACAATCTCCCAGGCACAAGGGCTGTGCTGCTTCTCCTGCAGGTAGAGAGTGATTCTCTGGAAGTATTTTCTCACAGCCAGGATGGAGTCCTCACTCGTCAGGGGAGCCTCTTCCATCCCCACCTCCTGCGTCAGACAGGCTTCCAGGTCACTCAGCTGCTGATAAAGTCCATTGCAGAATTGGTCCAGGAGGGTCTTGTCCCAAGCAGCAAACGC
>PVIA01015770.1:0-21461 GCA_004024845.1 Tonatia bakeri | reverse complement strand
ATAATGCCTTACTATCATTATTTGTTTGAAGCCCAAATGACCCAAGACTTGGCCAGTGGAGCCCGGCGTCCTTCCAGCAGTCCCCACGGCTCTCTGAGTGCGCCGTTCCACCGCAGTGAGGTGCTCCAGGCTTCCCGTGTCCTCCCTGCGCCTGCCTTGGCGTGGGCCAGCAGTGCAGGGGGCCCTAGTGTCGTTCTGGTGGCTGTGACGTGTGCTCACTGCTGCAGGGGTGTCTTCCAGTGCCCTCCCCCTTTCACACAAACATTTTGTGACATTCTCTTTACCATCCTGGAATGAAATATTGTCAAACTTCATACATAGTTCTTAAAAAAAAACTAATGTTTCTTAAAGGAGAAAAATAAGGAACAATTCTTATTTATTTATTTATTTATGGACAGAGGGAAAAGAAGGGAGAAAGAGAGGGAGAGAAACATCAGTGTGTGGTTCCTCTCACATGGCCCCCACTGGGGACCTGGCCTACAACCCAGGCATGTGCCTTGACTGGGAATCGAACCAGCGACCCTTTGCTTCGCAGCTCATGCTCAGTCCACTGAGCTACACCAGCCAGGGCAGGAACAATTCTTTATAACAAAATTCTGTACACTTCAGTGGGTAAATGCTTGGGGGTGCTGTTCCACTGGAAGACCTCCTGCATCGGTCGCATGCCTGCGCCTGCCTGTGGTGGATGAGTTTGGATACGAGGAAAGCAGGACAATTGGGCTGAGCACCATTCCTGTGCTCTCCTTCGTACGTCCATATACGGGGTCCGGCGGGAGTAAGGCCTGCCTGAGTGTGGTGGGTAGGGTGATAGTGTGGGTGTGATACTCTATAGCCTCAATATGAACATTTCACCCACAATGTCATAGGGCATGCTTGATTGTGATGTTGTTACGTTACAGAGTTACATGCTTATGATCTTGTAATAAAAAAGTTTAGTAAATAAGAGGGGCGTTATTTGTGCCATACCCTGTATTATACATAATAGTGTAAATATGACATTAAGTAATATAGTTGGCATTTTAATTCATATACAATCACATTGTGCTGTACGGGGGACTCAGATACAATAAGCCATGTGCCTTCAGGGATGTGATGCTTCTGAAATTCTGTCCAGATGAGGAACCTAAGACCCAGAGAGGGGAAGGGTGGCCGAGTCACACAGCAAGTTCGAGACACTCCCTCGGCCTAGAGCAGGAGTTGGCGCCCAAGGACAAGCCTGAGACATCACCCGGGCCACTCCCCCTTCAACAATGATCCATTTCAAAAGTGATCACCTTCAAAAATGGACCATTTGCTATTTTTCAAGGCAATTTGTTCTACCTTGGGACTGTTAGAAATTTTAAGATATTCCCGAGTTGAGACCTTTCCCATCCTTCCTTCCCCACCCCCTCTGGGTGTGGGTGGCCCCAGGGAGCTCATGCGTTCCTGTGGGCTCTGTACCAACCCTTCAGAAACTTCAAAATCGTATCTAGGTCTCCTGAGCTTCCTTAGTTCAAGGAAGCCTCTGGCCTTGTACTCAGCAGTGAGGTCACTGGGATGGACGAGCCTCGTAGGTCTTGTCCCTGTGGAGCTTTTGGTGCCGTGGGAAGGCAGAGACTCCACAAGCGAACCCACAGGCTGAGTCTCGGCACCCTGGCTTCCTTTTCTGAGGTGGCAGCGTGGCAAGAGCTCGGGTTCTGGGCTGGCCACACCTGCGCTGACGCTGCCCGCTGCCACACGTGCGGCCTTGGGTTATCTCCGCCACCCTCTCAGCCCTGTTTCCTCCTCCGAGAGACCGAACAGCAACTCTGCCTCCTCGGCTGTGGGCAGACACTCACAAGGCAGAGCGCCAAGTGAGAGCGCCGTGCTGCTTCCCCCGCCCCAGTGAGACACTGCTGAACATTTAGACAGCGCTTGAAGCTCAGGGTGGAAAGATTTATCGGAGCTAAAGCACGCAGACTTATCTCTGCTGCTCTTGGAGTTGCCCTTTGTTAGATAACCAGGGGATACTTTAAAAATTGTACAGGTGAACCACCACCAAGGAGACTGTGCCTCTTTAAATTCAAGGTGAAGGCCAAAGAGTAAATGACCCCTCAGCTTGATTGTTGTGTACTTAGTGTTAGAATCCATATTGACTGATGTCACCATATCTCCAAGTCTCATACGTTGCAATTATTTTTGGCCCCCATTATTAATCTAAAAATAGTTGAGCCCCAACGGTGTTCTCTGGGTACATTATAATCTTACCAGTGTTCTCGGGTCAGGCAAGTCTGGACAACGCTGGGCCAGGGCGGTTTATCACAAGCCGCACCGTGCAGGTGAAGAGAGGGATGCCGTGGGGTCGCAAACACCCTCCCAGGGTGTGGACACATCTCTCCGTGGCTGTCGGTTTATGGGATCCGACCCTGATATCCCGAAATGCTGTCCCGCTGTGGTGACGGCACAGCTGTCCTGTCTTTACGGGTCACAGGCCAGGTGTCCCCTGGCCAGGGCGGACTCTCCACTGCCATCGTGTCAGGGCCTCTCCGAGCTGGCGGGGCCTCTCTCAGCCGAGCCCCTGGGGAGTCCAGACGTGCCCCTCGGGTGTGGGAATAGGCTGTCCCTCGCCGTCGAGGGCGCACCGCAGCCCTCTGGCACCGAGACGGGAGTGTCTGTAAACAAAGTGACCCAGTGGCCTCGCTGCTCCTGTTTGTTTCCCTTCTGCGCTGCTCGGTCGCTAGTAAGCCTGCCGAAAGCTCGGGGGGCCTCCGGGTCATGAAGAACTAATTAGGGAGGGAGCTGGGGTCTGGGCTCAGTTTGGCGAGTTAGAGGGGATCCGACTCCCCTCCTGCCCCGGGCGGGCCCACCGTGGTGGGGACAGGGACTGGTGAGGTATCCCCAAGGGAAGGGGGTTTGGGGGAACAGTCAGCAGGGTCTTCCCGCACGGAGAGACGACCGCCACTCCCTCTCCGATTGACCAGGGCAACGGGGACATTTTCTGATGGTGACCGCCGCAGTTAAGCGATTGGCCAGAGGATCGGGCGGGAGCGCTGGGCTGACGTTTTCGGTGAGCCTGTGGGGGGCTCAGCTGATGGTCCTGTCCAGGCACCTGCTCCCACTGAAATAAAGGCCGGGGCAGGGGGGACACACATGCATGCTGTTTGTTAGAGGAACGGTGGCCTGCAGAGCCGGCCCTCCGTGGCGCTCGGCCCCGCGTGGCGTGCAAACTGAGCACACGCGGAGCGCCGCGGCGATCAAAGGCCTGCAGCAGTCACTCCCGACATGTCAACACCTGCGTGCTTCTGCTCGACATCTCCACCGGCGGCTGACACCCAGCGCTCTCGGAGCCCCTGTTCTCCCTCTCCCGGTGCGAGTGGTCAGTCTCATGGCTGCCTGCTTCCGAGGCAGGCACTTGGCTGCCCGGCCTGGTTCTCAGTGTGGCCTGGTTTCTTGGCTTGTGGGTTTCCATGCGGTAGGAGGAAAGCCTGCAGTTACAAAGCAGAAGAAACAAAATGCTATTACTTACCTCGTAGGATTAGCTCTCCGGCACACAGTGACCAGCCTGGCCCCGGGCCTGGCCCTCGTCATTCCTGCCCAGGGCGAAAGGGCATTGGGTGGGAGGGCACCTGGTGTGAGGGTTGCACACCAGCACACAGACATTCACATATTTTTTTAAAGCACAGTGTGTGAAGTATGGCAAGAATGCAGGAGACATATGAGGACTGTGGTGCTGGGAAGGGGGGAGAGCTAGGGCTTTTGACTACAATGGAGTTGTGTACATTTGGAGGTGAGCTAAAGATTATTTTGCCAGTTCATTAGCAGGAAAGCCTCGGTATTGGAAAAACGATTTTAGCTGGAAGGGGAGCTTACTCAGCAATCGAGTGTTATGTTCGGACAGGATTGGCCGTGATGCCTTCTGGGATCTCAGTAGGAGACTGGGGAAAGGTGAGGAAGGGGGATGGGGCCTGTGAGGCCGGGGAGGCCAACCAGGCTGCGGGCTGGACTCCACTGGGTGGCCCAAGGGAGTCTGGGAAATGTGAGGCTGCCATCCCAAGGGACCAGGAAACAGTGGGGGGTCAGGAGCCAGGCCCAGTCACTGAGGGAGCACTGGGTAGGCCTCCCCTACTGCAGCCAAGTTGGTCTGGGATGAGCCTCGGCAGGGAATCAGGAAACCAGGCAGAATGATAAAGTAAAATGAAATAATAATAAAAATAGTGGTGTGTTAAGTCCGAATGCAGGGTGTTATTTCTCCAGCAGCAGCCACAGGACTGGGCAGTGTTCTTCCTTTGCTTGGGAGGGTACTAAGCACAGGTCAGGTAGTCGGCCACAGCCCTGCTGCCAGGAGGTGGCCGAGCTGAGACTGGAACCCAGGCCTGTCCGACTCCAAAGTCTGTGCCCTGCACTCTGCTGCCCGCCATAGACGGGCAAATATGTGGGCCCAGTGGAGGTGAAGGGGAGCAGCCACCTGGGGGCCCCCTTGCTCAGGGATCCCCCACAGCCCTCGGGAAGCAGCTTCAGGCCCAGCCAGCCTGGTCAGAGCCCACGTGTGAGGGGACCTCGGGAGAGCGAGGGCAGTGGGCTGCTGGGCTTGGCTGGTGGAGCAGCCGGCCTTGGGTGCTCACTCCCGTCACGTGGCGTCCGTCAGGTGTGGAGGGGCCCCCGGGGAGGCCCCGTGATGGGCTCCTTCCTATTAAACACAATTTATCGTCCCAGGGGTGTTCCAGAGTGGCTTTTTAACTGTTCACCAGTGATGGGCAGATTATGGGGATATAAAGTTGCTGTTTACTGAAAATGGGGCCATTGAATTGCCTCAGCAACATCTGGATTTGGGGCAGAGCTCATGCAGAGGCTCCTCTTTGCGGTTTGGGTGTCGTGATCCAAAGAGCCGGCTTCCCCGAGGGGCCCCGCGGGGCTGTGTCACCCCCCGGGTGAATGCGGGAGCATCCTCAAGGGAAGGGCACCGTGGGCCCGGCTCCCCGCTCCGGTTTCCCCTTCTGGCTGGATGACTTGCCTTCCTCTTCCTTTACCCTCTGGGCCTCAGTGTCCTCCTTCTCCCTACAGTGGAGATTTTGAAGTTGGGGAAGGTGATAGCTTTGAAAAGCACTGTGGTTCATTGTGACACCAAACAAAGGCGATGCTGTCATTCAGTACGAGGAGAGGGCGCACATTCCCAAGGTCCTTCTGAGAGACTCTTCGATGCGCCAGTCAACTGTGGTAGAAAGAACTTTGGGTTGGAAATCTGGAAATTTTATGCTTTAGTTCTGGCTCTGCCACTAGCTGTGTGGCCTTGGGCAAGTCTCCGTTTCTTTGTAAGTGCATGTGTGAGTGAGTGTGTGTGTGAGAGAGAGTGGGGGAGGGAGGGAAAGTGAGAGCATTCCTTCCTGGCCCCATGGGGCTGGGGGTGAAGACGCGGGGGCTGGCTCTGACCTGTGCACAGCCCTACTCCCTCTCACCCTGCCAGCCAGCTCGGGCGAGGGGAACCCTGGTCGGCGTGGCTAGAGCTCTGTTCACATAGCGACCTCCCTCCTTTCTCTGCCTGCTACACAGAAGTTCCTATGCCTCACTTGCTTTGAGTTTTCCTGGAGGACGGAGCTGTCGTGGAAAGATCACAGACTTCCGACTCTGTCATCTCGGTTTCCAATAACCTTCCTGCTCGTTGGCTGCGCGACCTGGGCCCGGGGACTCCCCATCGCCGAGCCTCCCCGTCCTTGCAGGGGTGCTGTGCGGACGGCGCCCAGCACTGAAGCCGTGTCCACACGTGCTTCTTTCCCTTCCTCTTTGTTACCATGGAAACACTTCTGTTTCTTGAGGAGAAGTTGGTTTGTCCGGCAGTCTGTCCACTGATGTATATGAACTGATGTTCTGGGTTCATAAATGCCGTGGTGATCAAGTTCAGCAGTCCCTTCATTCGGGAGAATGTTTGTTGAGCACTCCCCCGCTCCACCCTGGGAGGGGTGAGTGAGACGAGGCGTGGCCGCTGTCCTCAGTGAGCACGTTGTCCAATGGGGGAGCGTTGCAGCCCCGGCACTGCACGTTCCTTACCTTTGTAACCCTCACAGCAATCCCATAGCAGAGGCGTTATTACTGTTCCCATGTTGCAGGTGAGCACACTGAGGCCCAGAGAGGTAATGAAGTTGTCGACGGTTACGTAGTACCAAGTGGCCACAGTGCTGGGCCTCCTAGCGCTGGAGGCCGTCTAGCTTCAGCGTCTGTGCTCTTAGCTTCCATAATCTACTAAAATATGTGGCTATACTACAATAGAGTTCTCACCTTAAAGTCGAGTACGTAGTTCTCTTACAGTGCGATAGAGGTGTGCATAGAAGGATTAGATGCCAGCACCGTGGGAGCACAGAAGGCAGAGCTGCTGTTCTGCCTGGAGGGCTGCAGGCCAGGAAAGGATTCTCAGAGGGAACCTCTGAGCTGACGTGTGGGGGTTCTGCAGGCAAAGAAGTGGGAAGAGGCCAGTGGAGGCGGAGGGGAAGCCCATATAAAAGCTCAGAGGCCTGAAAGAGGGCCGGCGGGGAGGGGCAGGAGCGGAGGCTGGGGAGAGAAAGCTGGCTGCCAGGAAGGAGGGCCTTCTGAGCCGTGCCAAGGAGCTTCACAGGAGGGGTCCTTGGGAGTAATTAACATTAGTACCTTTAAACTGTCCAAGTAAACCCAGGGTACGCGTAGTGATGAAGCCAGCGGGGCTTTTGTTTTGTTTGCCACTTAGGGTTTTTTAACCCAAATTCTTGCAAGCCAGGGCGTGCTGAGCATACAGGACCCACAGTGGCGGTTTTGCAGCTTTCCCAGGGCATGGCTGCCTGCCAGCAAATCCTGACTCCGAGTCCTGGCGAGTTACTTAGCATCTCCTGGCCCGCATTTGCTTGCCTGTGAAATAGGGCTGTGGAGGGTTGAATGAGATAGTATGCCTGAGGTTCTCCGAACAGCACCTGACCTGTACTAAGGTGCCTAATTGGCGTGTGTACTGACGTTATTATTGTCACTGTCGCTGTCCTGCCCGCTGGTCTCCGCAGTGAGGTTTCCAGCGCACTCCCCTCCTGCCCCACTCTCTGCTCTCCGGCCGTCGGGACTCTCTCCTGCCTTCCTAAAACCCACCCCAGCAGCGTCTCACCCGCTCAGTTCTTCCTCTCGGCCTCACCTGTCTACCTCGAAGTCTGGCCCTTGCTGCCCATCTGCCCTAATTGCAGATGACCTCCTCACCAACTCAGAAACTCTCTGGAACATTGGGAGTGGGGCTTTGTCCTGGGTGTGGGGCTCGACCCACTGAGGCTGGAAGGGGAAGGGGCTGGTCCCTGTCCAGCATGTGCTTTGTGACATCCGTTTGTCCACCCAGAGGCTTGTTTTTGCTTAAGGTCTGCTCCCTGGGCCTGTGACACGAAGGGTCTTGGTTGCTAAGGTCGATACAAATTTGCCTGAGTGGTGGAGGCCGGCTCTGACTGGCTTTGACTTTCTGGGTATTGCAGACAGGGTATTTCCTCAGAAATTGTCCTCTTACCTGCCCCTCGCTGCTAATAATACTTTGTGGCTTGGTATTCCAGTTACTGAATCCCTCTCTCAAAATATTTTAGCTTGCTTCCCCCAGATGCCCAGCCGACTTCCTCAAGTGTGTCATAAATATCCCATGCAGAGCCGCTCGTGCAGACTGTTCTGATGCGCTGACCATAGCAGCTCGGGGTGGACTCTCCGCTGATGGATGTTGCTTGCGTGTTTGTGACACGGCCTTCAACTGGTGGTGTCGAGATAAATCAGCATTCAGAACTCTCTGTGGGCAGAATCCAGGGAATTTTGTGTGACCCCTTTATTTTATAGGTGAGAGCAACAAAGCCCAGGGGGTTAGGGCTTTCTCAAGGTCACACAGTCAGAAATTCCCCGAGTAAATTGAGACGAGGCAGCTTTTCTGTCTTTCACTTCAGTACTCTTTCTATCTCACCAAAAGCTATTTTTTTAATTAAAAATTTTCAACTTTAAAAAAATGGTGAGAAAATATGCACAATATAAAACTTACCATCTTAACCGTTTTAAAAAAGATTTATTTATTTTTAGACAGAGGGGAAGGGAGGGAGAAAGAGAGGAAGGGAAACATCAATGTGTGGTTGCCTTTCTCAAGCCCACAACCAGGGACCTGGCCCGCAACCCAGGCATGCGCTCTGACTGGGAATCGAACTGGCAACCTTTTGGCTCGCAGGCTGGTGCTCAATCCACTGAGCCGCACCAGCCAGGGCCCACCTTAGCCATTTTTAAGTGCCTGGTTCAGTGGCATTAAGCACATTCCCGCTGCTCTGCAGCCACCACCGCCATCCGTCTCCAGAGCTCTTTCACGTCCCCACCCCGAAACTCTGCCAGTTGGACGCGAACTCCCTCCCGGGTCTCTGGCGGTCGCCATCCCACTTCCCGTCTCCGTGCACCTGACTCCTCTAGGTGCCTCGTGTCAGTGGGACTATGCAGCCTTTGTCCTTTTCGTCTTGCTCGGTTCACTTGGCACAACGGCCTCCGGGTTCATCCACACTGTAGCAGGCGTCAACATTCCCTCCCCGTTTATCGCTGAGTGGTACTCCACTGTCCGTGTGTCCACATTGTGTTTATCCTTCCTTCCGTCGGGGGCCACTTGGGCTGCCCCTGCCCTTGGCTGCTGCGAGCGGTGCTGCTGTGAACAGGGATGTCCGGGTGTCTGCCTGCCGAGAGCTGCTCCTGATGACAAGCCTGTATGTTTAGAGCACTCGCTGCTGCCTGCCATTGCCACTAGTTTTGTTTTTTTTCTCTTGGAAATTTTGGAAAATACAAAAAAAAACCACAACAAAGAATAGAAAAATCACTGATTTTATGGTATATATTTCCAGGATTTCATATTCATGTTACCCCAAATTTGAAAAGTTTGTACAAACTGAGGGAGAATTTACACAGGTAGGCCACTCTGTGTAGTAGGGCGAGTGCTTGCAATTATTTAAGACAGAGTGTGTGAAAACTGAATGTGGCCTTGGCCAACAACCCTGTCACTTTAGAGTTGAGTTCATCCAAAGCATGATCTAACCTTAACACTACCACAGCTTTGGAGCGGTGCCTAACACCATCTTAACGTCTTAATAGAGTGTCCTACTGCTAAGAAGCTTCCAATGGTGAAGAGGGTTGCCAGGGCTGGTCTGTCCCGGGTCTATTTCTTAAACATCCACTAGGGGGCAGTGAAATACATAAATTTTTTAATAGGCTTGATGCCGCCAAGCAATCCATCCACCGCATCCTCTGTGTATCTCTCTCAGCCATCAGTGCATACAGTTACCAGATAATGGATTTCACGTCCAACAGCGGGTTTGGGTGAAAGTGGAGATACCATCAGCTTCAGCCTAAGTGCAGGTTCTTCCTCCTGTTCAGGCCAACATCACTGTGTAAAACTTCATTCAGTGTGTTGGTCCCAGGCTGTATTTTTATTTAACTCACATTAGTCCAGGGGCCCTCAAACCGAGTGGATGTCAGAATCACACCATCATGCCCTTTCCAAAATGCGCATGCCCAGGTCTCTTCCCAGGTCTGTTAAATCAGAATCTGGAGGGTTGGGACGGAGTTATAGAGACTATATTTAGATTCTGGTCCATGACTTCTTGCTAAGAACCAATGTATTCATTTTTAACTTTAATAACTGAGGGAAAAGGGTCACCCTTGAGTAAAACCTCAGAGGACAATTAATATGAAATTCTGGAAAATCTTTTTCTCTCTTTGTAAAATAGAAGTCACTGAAAGGTCTGGTGGAGGTGGGAACAACATCTGGCACGGCGAGCTGGCTCTCCCGTAGACGGAACCCAGGACCCAGGCAGAAGGCCTGGGGCTGGGGTGGTCCTGGCAAACTGGGGGTTCTGCGGTCCAGTTGCAAGGAGGCCATGCTCAGGGCCCAGCTCTTCAGTGTGAGGACAGCTCAGAGACCAGCGCTGTCTGCTAAGTTAGGAGAACCTTTCCTGTAGTACTCAGGAAAAAGAGACCTTTAATTTTATTGTATCAGAGGTGAAAATGGCACAGAAAATGTGCTGTGTGGTCAGTTCTCATCCTAACCAATCCCTAGCAGGTTAGGGGACCCATGGCAAGTCACATGACCTCTCAGAGCCTCAGCGCCTACATTTGAATGAGAGAGGGTTGGGCGATGTGATCTCCGAGGATCACTCCAGTTCTAGGAATCCAGGGATTCTGTTAGTGTTCACAGTCCTGATTTGTGTGGTGCTACTCTGGCAAAGAGCAGTAGAAATAGTCAGTAATGCAATGAATGGCAGAGACTATTGACCATGTAGTTTAATTTATTTAAGGCATATACACTGGATTCAAAGGAGAAAATATTGCTCCCGATAATATATTAAACTGTTAGTATCTTCAGCACTGCAAAAGCTTTCCAGAGGGAGAAATTGCCCATCAGTGCAAACGTGACATTTTTTACTTCCTGATCTATAACTGCCATTTCTCCAGCACATTTATATTTACTGTAAAGGGCCAAATGTATGATGCTCTGGGTGAATATTAAACAACTACACATAAATGTCAAGGTCACGGTTGCAAGACAGGCTCCGTGGAAGGCCTGGGGAGGCTTGCATTGATCTCTGGTGAGGTTCCATTCTCGAATCCTGCTGACAAGGGGAAACAATTGATGTGGGCCATTATTAAGGCTTTAAGTGTTTCTCCATTGTTAAAGATCTTTTACAAGCCTGGAGTAACTGATAGTGCCCAAGGAATTGGCAAAAGCTTCACTTAGAAATATAGGCTGGTCCGAGAGATAAGTAAAACCCAGAGTGCAGACGTCCTCCTGGGTTGGGCTTCGAGGCAAGGTGGAGGCGAGGGTCAGCCCCGCTCGGAGACATGCCGCCTCCACTGAGTTACAGGGTTCAGATGGAAGCAGGGCCTGTTCTGGGCTCTTTCACACTGCCCAGAGAGTGACTTTCAAACCACCTTTAAACTTCCTCCAGCTCCCTGCCCCTGTGAAAACCTTCCCCCCAGCATTCAGCCCATCCATTCCCCATAGCGGCATGAAGGATATGACAAGGGCCCGGGGAACGGGGCGAGTATGAATTATGCAGACCCGGAGCTCCAGACTGACTGTCTGGACCGGTCAAGCATCCTGGATAATTATGTGAGCGTCCTGCTGACCTGGAGCTGGGAGCAGAGCAGATATTGTGGATGACAGAATCTGGTTTGAAGAAGATCTCAACAGACTGGAGGACTGGCCAGGTCCACCAGATGAACCTAATGAGAGAGACAAGTGATCAAACTCGCATTTCCCATGCATGAGCTCTGCGTTTGGTGGTGTGCTCGGCCCTTCGCACGTTTCAGTTTGTTTCTTCTTTACAATGACACACGAGGGCTGGTTTCACCTTCCCATTTGTAGGATGAGGAGCCTGAGACAGGGCAGTCTTCAGTGAGCGTCCCACAGGAAGGCGCAAGCATGATCCAGTCTGGGGTCTGGGCTCCAACCCCAGTGCTGCCCCTCCATTAGCTGGCAAGGTACTGCACCTTCGAAGGACAGCCCCGCTAAGGCGTGGTGGCCGCCCAGGTCAGGTCCTGTGGGCCCAGTCCTTTGCATGTATTACCTCATTCATCCTCAGAATGGTCTTCCTCCTATTTTACAGATGAGGAAGGCACAGATGACTTAAGTAACTTGCCCAAGGTCACACAGCAAGTAGCAGGGCCAGGATTCGAGACCAGATGGCCTAACGCCACAGCCACACTCTTAACAACTGATGCACCATCTCCTGTGTTCTGTATCATAAAAGGAGAGCCACCATATTTTCTTACATGAGATAACTTATGCAAAGTGCCTGCTGTAGGACCTGGCACATAGTAGGCACTCATAAACAGTACTAGATCACCATCATCATCACCATCAGTTATGTGACCTTTTCACGGTCACAGCTAATAACTGGCAAAGACCTGGTCCCCTGACCACAGACCGCTGTGCTCTTGACCTCCCTGCTGGAGGACAAGATTGGAGGCAGCCCGAGGCCACTGTCTCAGTACCTAGTGTGGTGTCATCTCCCTGGCGGGTGCCCAGTAAGTACCACACAGGCAGGCTCATCTCGTTACTCACTCTCCATGCCTTTGCTGACGTCCTGTTGTATCTTGGGGGTCCAGAGAGGAAAAGGACACCCTGTTAACCCTTCTCTTTTCCCCCCAGGTTCGAATGGTGAAAGACGGAAACCCCTCCTGGAAGCCTACTTTCATTGTGAAACCTGATGGTGGTTGCCAGGGTGACGGAATCTACCTCATCAAAGACCCCAGTGACATCCGCCTGGCAGGGACCCTGCAGCGCAGGCCGGCGGTGGTCCAGGAATACATCTGCAAACCTCTCCTCATCGACAAGCTCAAGTTCGACATTCGCCTGTACGTCTTACTGAAGTCCTTAGACCCCTTAGAGATTTACATAGCCAAAGACGGACTCTCGAGGTTTTGCACGGAGCCGTACCAGGAGCCCACCCCCAAGAACCTGCACCACATCTTTATGCACTTAACCAACTACTCGCTGAACATCCACAGCGGGAACTTCATCCACTCGGACAGCACGAGCACGGGCAGCAAGAGGACTTTCTCCAGCATCCTGTGCAGGCTGTCCTCCAGAGGCGTCGACATCAAGAAGGTCTGGTCTGACATCATCTCCCTGGTGATCAAGACCGTCATCGCCCTGACTCCAGAGCTCAAAGTCTTCTACCAGTCGGACATCCCCGCGGGGAGGCCCGGGCCCACGTGCTTCCAGGTAACCCGCCAGTCCCCAGCAGGAGCTCCCCGCCTTGGCCTTGCGTGGGGTGAGGGGTGGGGCCGGGGTGGCCAGCGGTGGGGAGGGGTAGTTGCTGGTGTTAAACCAGGGTACAACTTGCTGCTTTCTATTTGCTAGCTGGGTGATTTGGGGTAAGTCACTTCCCTTTTCTCATCTGTAAAATGAGACCAGTAGTACCTCCCTGAAAGGATTCTTGGAAGAATTAAAGGAGACCACACATGTAATGCACAGTGCCATCCATCCATCCATCCATTCATTCATTCAGGCAGGCAGGCAGTTTTTACCACCAGCCAAGCAGGGGACCAGGTACTGTCTACGGTCCCAGCGATACAGTGAGTCAGGTCCCTGCAGGCTGATGCCCAGAGCCTACCGTTGTGGGAGGAAAATGATTTAAAAAGCAATTAGTATAAAGTGTCACAGTGCTGGAATGGCCCACTAATTGTGGGACCATCTAACATTTTCTGGGTGGGAGTGAGGGAGATCGGGGAAGGCTTCCCAGAAGTGGCAGTTAACCTGGAACCTGAAGTGAGACTTAGATGAAGCAGGTGAGACACAGGGCTGGGGGAGACAAGGTGTTCTGGGGTGAGAGGGAAGCGGAAGCGTTTCCAGGTCTGAAAAGGTGCAGCTGGTTGGAGGATGGAGTCAGAGATGTGGAGGCAGATGAGGTGGGAGAGGTAGGTGGGGGCGGAGTCGTGCAGAGCCCAGGGCAGTGGGGGCCACTGGGGGCCACTGGGGGGTGCCCACAGGGCACCGGTGAACTCCGATTTGCTTGTTACCGACAACAAACTGGCTGCTGCATGGGCAGTGGACTGGGGCAAAGTTGAGGGTAGGGAGGTGACTAGTGAGCTGGTTGCTTTCATGCAAACAAGAGATGATGCTGGCTTGGGTTTCAAAGGTCTTGGTGGAGGTGGAGACAGTAGATTTGAGAGCGACCAGGAGGTAGAATGGCTAGACCTGGTGATTGGGTGGGGCTGCGGGCAGTGGGGAAATGGTGGCAGTCAGGGAGGGGAACCCAAGAAAGAGTGGTGGGCGGCTTAGGCTCTTGGATGGATGTACAGATGCTACTGGAAGGGACCAGGCTGCTTGGCTGGGGGGAAGGTGAGGAGTTGGACTTGAACATGCCTTTGAAGTGCCTAGGTGACATCCAAGTGGAAAGTTTGAATAGACAGTTGGACCTTTGAGCCTGGAGTTCAGGAGTGAGAAGTCTGGGCTGCAGAGAAAGATGGGGACCTCGTGAGTGTGCAGATGGGGACTAAGCCATCAGAGACTGCAGAGTAAGGTGAGGCTTGAGAAGACCCCGGGGGTGGGGTACCACCCTTTAAGTAAGGGACCAAGGAGGGAGAACCCAACAAAGGAGACCGAGATGTGTCTGGAGATACAGAAGGGGTACTAGGAGAGGGAGCACCCTGAACGCTGGCGGGGGGTGTTGTGTGTGGAGAAGCAGCAGGCAGGGGTCAGCCTCAGCCAGTGCTGCCAAGGCGTCACCGAGACCAGGCGGAACTGTGCCTTGAACCTACTGACCTCAGCGAGGTCAGTGAGCGGCGGCATGGGGTCAGAGTGCAGTGGGCCGAGTGTGGGAGCGACAGCAAGGGAGTGAGGGTAGAGCATCCTTTCAGGTCGTTCGACTGCGAAGGTGGGGTGGGGTGGGGAATGGGCAGGGCAGGCCAGGCACCCAGCAGGCACCCACTTTCTCACCACAGATACACCAGAATGGGAAGGTGGTGATAAGAAGGGGTATCCCATCTAATCTTTAGAATTACTTTGTAGCAGTCGTATGTGAAAAAGAATACATGAACATGCAGGTGAGCTGTGAGGCAGAACCACAAAATAGCCATCCAGAGCCCACCTCTCACCTCCGACCCCAAGGTCCCATTACCGTGCTGCTCCCTACCCCGTTTCTCCATCCACCCTGAGGCACGTTGCCCGCAGCTTTCTGTGTGTCCATTTTTTTGCTTTAAAAATACCTATGGTGCCCACGGATGCATCCCTAAACAAGACACTGTTTTGTTTCGCTTGTTTCTGAGCCCTATGAAGACTCTGTCGTGAAGCGTGCGGACTTCCGCAGCTTTCTTTCCCCGCATGTGCATGTGGGCGGTTGGTGCTGTTTCTTCGCACGCTGTTCATCCCGTTGTGAACACGCACAGTTCGTTTATCCATTTTCGTGTCAGTGAGCATGCGGGCTGCTCCTGGCCTCTAAGACTGTGACAGGAAAGGAATGGTGTGGCACAGGAGGGAGGGGAGAGGCAGCGGGGCAGCACCCCTCCAGGGCGGTCACCCCGGGGCCAGGCACCAGGCAGCAGGATTTCCAGGCAAGCTGGTGGGGAACCCTTTGGAGGAGAGTTCAGGCAGCGACCAGTTTCCCAGAGGAGTAATTGCCTTCCAGAGATCTGTCCTTAGGCCCTTTGACCCAGGCTTTGGTTCCCAGGCAGGATGTCCAGCTCAGCCATCGGGCATGTGGCTTAAGGTGTTAGAAAGTGTAAGTGGGAAGGCCTGGGAGGCAGAACCAGAGAAAACAGGTCCTGGCCCAAGCCACCATAGGTTAGGGCAAAGGAGACGGTTGCGACGTGGAGGCATCCAGGGGTCATCCCGGGGGACTGTGCAGTCCCATCTGCTTGACAGGGACAGCTATTCTAGGCGTATCATGTGGGCCTGGCATGCATGGCCAAGCCACAGAGCCCTGGCACAGTGAGAGTGCAGGGTGGGGGACCGGGCGGGTGCCTTGCAATGGACCGGCGGCCTGGGGTAGCCGTCGGGGTGGAGCTGGGAGGACTGGAGGGCAGACAGGCAGGGAGCCACTGGTTTGGACAGATCACATCTAGCAGATGGAGCCGCAGCCCTGGGACCATTTTCCATTGCTTGACCGCATTAAATGCTTCCAGGTCTGGGGTCAGGGGAGGAGCACAGCACTGGAAGTGAACTCCAGGGGGCGCTCTTCCTCTTCCCAGCTGTGTGACCTTGGGCCTCAGGTGCTCTGTGAATCACCTGTGCTCACTTCCCTACCGGTCTCCTTAGGAGCATTGTGAATAATATAGGAAAAAGACTTTCACAAGCTAGAAAGTGTTAGGTGTTTGAAATGTGTTTTACCACACATTTCAGATGCACAGTGATTGAGAAAATACTATTCTTTTCTCCCTGGAGTCCTCTCTTGCTTTCTTCCTATCACTTGTTAAAAACACTTGTTAGTTTGGGTCTCAAATGCCTGAACTAACTTGGAACCCAAAGATTTTAGGTTCTGCCATTGACTTGCTGTGTGATGTTGCATAAGTCACTAACCTTCTCTGTGCCTCAGTTTCCTCAACTACCTCGTAGGGCTGTTGTCCAGTTTCCATGAGCTACAGATTGTGCAGGATTTTGCAAACTATAATAATGTCCTGTGCAAATGCAGTATAATAAGTTCTTTCTTACTGTGAAGCCGCTTCTGCTTGCAGCCTGGGCCAGGCCCGTATCACACATTCCGGGACATAAACCCTGGTCAACAACGCTGCATTTAACTTGAACATGTGACTATGACCCCTTTCCAGCCGGAACCACAATAACTACTTGGGGAACGGGGATGGCCTATAGCAGCCACTGGCACAGCCCAAGCTGTGGGTAGGTTTCCTGTAATCCGTGGCCTGGGAATGCGGCTGCCCTGCCATCCCGGCCCGTCCCCCACCGTCGCCCAGGCAGCCCTCAGCAACACGTCTTCACGTCCATCTTCTGGAGGGCAGCAGCGTGACCTTGGCTTTAACGGTAAGGTCCATCTGGGTGTAGGTGATTCACGTGGCAGAAATGCACATGCAGAGGAAAGGCTTCCAGCTCAACTTTCAAGAACATTCTACCCTAATTCCATTGTTTTGTCTCTGTCTTCCTCTAGCTCCATGTCTGATTCTCTCCTTGGCCGTGACCCCTCCCCCAGATGTCTGGAGGAGACACATTCTGTAGGTCCTAGGATGCTTCTCTTTCTTTGTTGTTCCTGCAGCTTCCTCCTCCCCCTCCAGCTGCAGACATCCCACAGGAAGGAGACAGGAAACAGCATAGTAGTCATTCATGCCAGGGCTTGGGTTTCCCAGCTCTTCCTTCCAGCACCTCCAGTTGGCAGGCTTGGCAAGTGAGCCTCTCTTTACCTCAGTTTCCTCATCTGCAAATAGCGGTGACATTTGTGTCTACCTCCCAGAACTGTTGTAAGATTGGATGAGAGGAAGCCATGTGGAACATTTGGCATAGTACAAAGCACAAAGCACTTAATAAATGGTAGTTTTTATCATTATATCATTTGTCATTTGTAACAACAGGTATCACTCTTGTCTGCCTGGAGTTAAAGGAAACCACGAAGCTGTCACATTTTATAATCATAACGGAACACCAGCGTTCCTGGGAACGAGTCTGGGGACCGAGCCTTCAGCCTGGCGTCGGCTGCCCCCCAGTCTGGCTCCAGCCTCGCTTCCCTGTGCCCTCCCCGGGCCCCTCGGGCCCACCGAGCTGAGCCAGTTCCTGTCTCTGGGACGTAATTTGTGCCTTCTTAGTTCTGGCTGCTTGTCCTCTTCTGTCTTGGCCTGCATGCTCCCTTGTTTTTTTACATTTTCTAAAAAAAATCCAGTGCCCTCCAACAAAGTACTGCTTAGATACCACCTTCCCTGTTAAGCCTTCCTCAAGTCCGTCTGATATTTAGGCTTTTCTCTTCCTTTGGATTCCAACGCAGTCGCTGGGCACCCTCTGAGGTGAGCCCTGAGTTAATAATGGTGGGACGTGCGGTCCTGGATAAAACACAGTCCCTGCCCCTAAGAGGTACACAGTTGAGTGGGGAAGACTGACGTGGGAATTACAATTCCCACAATAAATGTGGCCAGAGGGCGCATGCAGGGTGCTGGGAGAACACAGAACGGGGAGTCACTAACTCTGCCTCACCCAGTCAGGGATGGCTTCCCAGAGGAGGAGATACTTAAGCAGGAGCCTACAGCCTGAAGGATTCACCAGGCAGAAAACGGTGAGGGCACCATCCTCCCCTGGTTTCCCTCCTGCCTCACTGGCTGCTGCTCCCCAGCCCCTTCTGGATCCACCCGTGTTGGAGAGTCCCAGCACTCGGTCCTTGGGAAGTGCCCCTCTTATCGACCATCACTCCCCACATGACCTCATCCAGCTCATGACTCTTGCGTGTTGGTTGTATCCCATTGACTCCTAAACTTGTATCTCCAGTCTCAACCTCTCCTGGAGTGCCGGACTGGCATAACCAACCACCCACTTAACCCTTTCACTGGGACTTCTAGCTGGCATCTCCCACTTGACATGTCCAAAATCAAACCCTTGATTTTACTCTTGAGCCTCCTCTTCCGTCATCTCTCCTGTTTCAGTAAGTGAATAACATGTGGTTAGTTCCTCAGACCAAACATCTGACTCATCCTTAGTTATTATTCTTTCCTCCTTTCTATATCCAATCCATAAGCAGCTCTTGCGAACAGACTTTCAAATGTATCCTGAATGTAACCGCTTCTAACCAACTCCACTGCTACCATCCCCTTGCACTTGTACCAGAGCAGTAGCCTCCTGACTGATGTCCCTACTTCCACTCTTGCTAGCTCTTACCCATTTTTCTCACTGTAGCCAAAATGATTCTTTCAAAACGTGTCAGATCAAATTACTTCCCTGTGCAGACTTTCCAATGGCTTTCTCATCGCACTTAAAACCCTGGCTCCGGACCATGGGCTGCGAGGCGCGGCACGATCTGCCCATTGTCTTTCCCTCTGACCTCATCTCCTGCCCCTCTCCCTCTTGCTCACTCCTTGCCGTTCTTGCAAAGTGGCCTCTGTTCTTATTGTTCCCTTAGCCTGAAGTGCGGTTACGTAGCTCTTCAAATGACTTCTTTGCTCACTTCATACAGTCCCTGTTTACATGTCACCTCTTGAGACTTTGCTTCTGGTCATGATGGAGTAACCAAGACAGGACCTGTACACCCCAAAAAATACATTAAAAAAAGAATGATTGGACCTAACCTCCTGAAAACAAGCAGAGTACCAGACAAAATACATAAAATAAAAGTTTTAAGACTTTGAGCAACAGACAGCTCAGCACTGTGATCCCTGAGGAAGAGGGAAACGGAACCGAAGGTGAGTCCCAGAGTGGCCTTGGCTTTCTGTTCGGGACGATTTCTGAAGCACGGGCCCAGGGAGAGACGGCCTGGACGTGGCCCTGTGACCCCGGTGAGCCGAGGAGCTGGAGCCAAAGCTCGGCAAGGCTGAGGCAGCTGGAATCCTGCGGGCGGAATTCTGAAAATGAGGGAGCTAGGTTATAGAACTAGGTACAGAAATGTTAGAGAGAATATGAGCTTAATGAAGAGAAAAAGGAAGCTATTAAAAAGAACCCAATGGAACTTCTGGAGAAGAAAATACAATATCTGAAATGAAAATTTCACTGGATAGGATTAACAGCAGATTAGACCCTGAAGAAAAAAATGAGCGGTGACCTTGAAGACACAGCAATAGACTCTATCCAAAATGAAGCAGAGAGGAGAATGGCGGGGAATGAGCGAGCAGACCACCAGCGACCTACGGCGCAGTGGCGGGTTGTCTAACGCTTGTGTAATCGGGTTCCCTGAGCAGAAGAGACGAGGGAAAAACAGAGAAGCGTTTCAAGAAATAGCCAAAATTTCCAAATTTGACCAAAAAAATACAAACCCACAATTCAAGAAGCTTAGGAAACTCCCAAGTAGGGTACACACACACACACCCATCAAGGCTCCCCATTATCTAATTGTGGGAAACCAGTGATGATAAGAAAATCTTAAAAGCAGCTAGAGAGAGAAAAAAAGACATTATATTCAGAGGAACTAAGAAGAACCAAAAAGTTCTCATCAGAAACTGTGCCAGCCAGAAGACAATGGGATGACAAATGTCACCTTCTTGGAAAGGACTTCCCAAACCATCCTGTCCAAACCACCAAACGTCCCCGCCCAACCTCACCACCGCACTACACTCCCTGTTCTTACCTTGCTTCAATTACTGACTCTCCTGTGGCAGCTCTCTCCACTGGAATGTAAGCTCCAAGAGGACGGGGCGTTCAACACCCTTTGCCTCGTTCACTGCTTTATCCCCAGTGCCTAGACTAATACCTAGCATTCAGTAGGTGCTCATGAAGAATTTGATAAGTAAAATTGTCTTCCAGGCAAAACAGGATAAAAGCGGAGAGGACTACAGCATCCTAGAACTACGAACCGTTCAGTACAGTTGGAGCCCAAGATGTGCAGTGGAGAGTGGGAGGAAATAAAGCTGGAGTGTGAGACTGATGGCAGGTCATGGCGGAGTCTGCAGGACGTGCTGCGGAACTGGGGCTTTGTTCCACGGGCGGGGATTCCAGGCAGAGGAGTGTTGATACTCTATTTGTACTGGGTCGGCCAAAAAGTCCGCATGGGTTTTCCCATAAAATAAAAGACACATTTTTCATTTTCACCAATAACTTCATTGATTTGGATAGTTGAGTATGTCTGCCATCTCCCATGTAGTATAATGTTGATTGTTCTCAATTAATGTCTTAATTTGATCGCTGTCAACTTCAACTGGTCTATGAGACTGTGGAGCATCGTCCAGCCAGAAATCTCCAGCGGGAAACTTCGCAAACCACTTTTGGCACATTGGAGCAATTACAGCACCTTCTCCATATAGTGTACAATTTTTTGTGTGTTTAGGTTGCATCTTTACCTTCCTTGAAATAATAAAGCATCATATGCCAAAGATCTTGCATACTTTCTTCCATCTTCAATATTAAAATGGCTACACAAAAATTCACAATACAATCCAACAAAACTGTTTTGAATGAAGTTAAAGACAAACTAAGTGCTACCAGACCCCTCATATGGAAGAAACCAAACGAACTTTATGGCCAGCCCAATATTTTATAAAAATACTGCAGCAGCCCCTGTGCCAGAGGAATTAGAGGGTGAGTTTGCGAGCAGGGACACAGATAGGGGAAGCTGTTAAAGCAGTCCAGGTGCAAGGTGGTGCAGACCTAATCCAGACCAGGAGCAGTGAGGATAGGCCAGCTCTAGAAAGTTCTTTGGAGGTAGAATGTACAAGAGTTGGTATACAGGTAGATGTAAAGGATAAGGAGAAATTTCTGGCTTGTGTGATTGGGCGGATAAAGAATACTGTAGTCAAAGTAGACTTTAGAGAGATGGCCTGCTAATTATCTATTGCTGTGCAACAAACTGCCCCCAAACTTAGCAGGTTAAACTAACGAACGATTCTCTCATGGTTTCTGACTGCCTCTGGCTGCAGGCCTCTCACAGGCTTCGATGAACTTGTAGGCCAGGACTGCAATGCTTGCAAGGCCACTCACCTGGCCTTTGGCAGCCTCCAGTCCCCACCGGCTGTTGGCTGTTGTCTCACCTGGGCCTCTCCGTTGGGCAGCTCATGACATGGAGGCTGGCTTTCCTCAGAGTGAGCGAGCAAGAGAGGTGAGAGAACACACACCAAAGCGGAAGTCACAAGCTTTTTATAACCTGATATGGGGAGCGACATCCCCTCATGTCTGCCCTAGGCCTTTGGAAAGAAATCACCAGGTTCAGCCCACACTCAGGGAGTGGGGGCTACACGCGGGCATGAATGCTAGGAGGCGGAGGTCATTGAGAGCTTCTTAGAGGCTGCCGCCCGCGGACAGGGAGCTTGGGCGTGTTCGATTTGAGGGGTCTGGAACCTCCTCATTGGGAATACCCCGGACGCAGACAGACGTGTAGTGCTGGAACTCAGGAGAGAACCCTCTCATTGGAAGGGAGCCTGGAGCCTTTGCCTGG
>PVIA01015769.1:0-21505 GCA_004024845.1 Tonatia bakeri | reverse complement strand
TTTCTATTATTGTATCAAGGAAGATCACCAAGTAATATCTTTTTTATCAGTTACCATAGCACTGTTGTAATATGAATAAGATTATCATAACAAATTCCTTACGATAAAATTACTGAACCTCTTTTTATCTACATACAATTCCATAAACACAACTTTCTTCATTTCATTCCTGTATTGAATTTTTCTGTAAATCCTGGATAGAATGAACTTTTCTGACCATTTTTAAGTCATTGAAAGGTCACAGTATAACTTTTCTTTTCATTTAAATGTTGGAGATTAAAAATGTGGGTTGTTTAACTTGTCTTGTCACTGACCCCAGCTATGTGGCTTTGTATCAGGTCAGGATTCTGGAGGTCATGCTCTGGTATGGAACTAAACACTAATGAAAAAATCATCATGCAGGATTATTCATATTATTATTATGCAAGTGAGTGTTAATATTGAGCGTGTGCTGCCAAATAAATATCTTTTTTGAAAACCTATTATAAATATTCTATCCACATATAATAAAACTGCCTGCAAACAAATGATTGTTTTCCTACAGAATGGTTCACTCAACTATAGAACCCTCGCATAATTTATTCATTCATTATTTTATTTATTGTATTTTCATAGGTTTTAATTTTATAATTATTTATATAAACATTCCTATATGTCTCCGTGTGTAGGAAAAGCAGAGAATGGACATTTTAAGACTTTAAGATTTTTTTCAAATTATCTTTCAAAAGGATTATAACTCTTACATAATCTGGTAGACATCTTTCTGTTGATCACATTGAATATCTTCATTATTTGCTCTTTGACAAATTATAGGAAATATGTCATCTGATTAATATTTATTGTAAATGAGATTGTGTATCTTTTTTTTTTCTGTTCTTTTTGGTTGTTGTTGTTGTTCTTCAAGTACAGCTGTGTCCATTTTCCCACCACCACTTTTCCCCACCCCACCCACCCCCACATCCCTCCTTCAATCCTAACCCCCTTTGGCTCTGTTCATGCATCCTTGATGCATGTTATTTGACAACCCTTTCCCTTCTTTCCTCTGTCACTCCCCACCTTGCTCCCCTCTGGTTACTGTCAGTTTGTTGTTTTCTTTTCTTTTTAATGTCTCTGGTTATATTTTGCTTGCTTGTTTTGCCAATCAGTCTCCACTTATAGGTGAGATCATATGGTATTTGTCTTTCAATGCCTGGCTCATTTCACTTAGCATAATGTTCTCCAGTTCCATCCATGCTGTTGCAAAGTGTAGGAGCTCCTTGTTTCTTCCTGCTGCATAATCCCATTGTGTAAATGTACCATAATTTTTTGATCCACTCATTTATTGATGGTCACCTAAGCTGCTTCCAACATGTTTATTGAACATTTGTTTTTTGCTAAGTTTCTTAATTTGACTTGTGTGGCAATCGTGTTGCAAATATTACTGAGTTGGTTAGTCTCCTTTCAGTTTCATTATATTCAATATGAAAATTCAATATAAGTATTAGAGAGACAAAAACAAAGCATCTGTGGCACCAAAGTAGCAATGCACAGAAAGACAGAACAAATGTGGTACAGTTTTAAATCCCACATATTGGTTGGTAGCTGAGTGGAAATCTGTCTTTACGTGCAGTGCACAGGCTTTGCGAAGGCCACTGTTTCCAGTTTTATTATGTCTACATATCTGAGGGTGTCAGAAAGTTTATCTCAAGGTAAGGCATTATTGTTCTGTGCTACCACTTGTTAGTTTATGTACCTTGGATTGCAAACATGTTTTCTTGAAAGTTAAGTGATGAAAGTTGATATCCAGTTTTCTTTGAATTTAGATGGCGATTTTGTTTTCACAGTTAATAGTATCTGCAATCCTGCATAATGACCAATTGAAGAGTGTCAGCCAAACACATTGAAATACAGCTCAAGAACATTCAATGTAGGCATAGTAGAACATCTGATCAAGCTTTCCTTTTTAATACTAATTGTCCAGGAGGACATCTGCACTTTAATAAAGCTAATGAAATGTTTTTTTTGAGGCATCATATTTTTATATCAGAAGTTCATTGAGTATTCTGTATGAATTCTTATACTCAGCACTGGTGGATTGAAAATTATCTGTCTATCCAATAATTAGCTATCTTTATCTGTGTCTACCTATTATCTATCTATCTATCTATGTATCTAGCATCATTATCTATCATCTATCCTTTATCCATCTGTCATCTATCTAAATATAGGTATGTACACATAGATAAAGTTTTTACCCTCAGAAAAACAAACACTGAATGAGGATATTAACTGAGTGTGAAAGCAATGGGGGTGGGGTGGAGTACAGGACTCTTAATTCATGTGAGTGGTCCAGAGAAGGTTTCCTGGAGAAGGGGCTTATTTTACTGGTACACGAAGGGCAAGGGCATTATGTGGGTAAATAACCAGGAGGATGGTTATAAAATACTAGAGGTCATATTCTCTCTCTCTCCTCTCTCTCTCTCTCTCAAAAAAAAAAAAAAAAAGACTTGAGAGATGCAAGATTTAATATGGGTACTTAAGAATTGCACTATGAAAATAAAGAATAAATAACAGGAAATTACCTTAATTCAGTGTTTTTCAAGCCTGACTATACAAAGGAGTATGTAATTCATGGAAATTAAAAAATGCCCAGATGTATGGGAACCATCCCATGACTACTGGTAAAAACTTTTAAGAAGTCAAAGCAGATATTTTAAGTAATGACAATCTTGGAAACTACACAGAAATAGAGATATTAAATAGTCCAATGAAAATAATTGTAACTCTAAGCACAAGCAAATAAGGTAATAATTATCATTCCTGAGTGTTAAGACTAAACTTCTAACTAATGTGCAGAAACATAGGAATCTAAGACAACATTTCAATGAATAAATAAAATTTAAATACTCATAAATCAATTATAAACCTATAAATTAATTTAGAGGCCATAAAACTCCCTTTGACCAGTAACTTTTAGAAAAATAAATGTTGGGATTCAGGGAAATAAAGAGGAGGAAGAAAGTTAAATCCAGGTAATGACTGATTAGACATATCTTGTTTCTTTATTCCATTATCTTATTTCCTTTGATCTGGAAACAACAAAGTAAGTCTCGGAAAATTTGTATCAAAACCAAATCAGAAGGTCTCTCTCAAATCAATGATACTTTCTCTGTCTGTCTTTCACACATATGCATATACATATACAGACACCAACAGATTTCAAACACGAAGTCATTATATATGTTATCAAGGTACTCTAAATGTTAATATTTAATATAAAATACCAAGATCAATAAAATGATGTTCATATATGACATTCTAATATTTGTCAATGTTTGTTCCATATTTCTGAAGGAATAAGATGATTATAGTTGAAATCCCTTATGTATTGACATTTTTGTCCACCTTTTCTCATTTCTGCTCTTTGTGGAGGATGCCATCTTACTGAGCATTAAACATTTATACCTAAGTCGTCCTGTTTAAAGCCTGTATAGTATTAACCTATCATAATTTATTTACCCATTCTTCTATTAATGGACATTTGAAATTATTCCCAATTTTATATATTATAAAATGTTGCAATAAATTTCACTGTCCTTAACTCTTTAGTCATGTGTATCAAAGTTGCCCATTAGAGTTCATATCTATAAGTGGGGATTCTGAGTTTCACTATATGTTAACGTTATTAAATCTCATTATTTCCCCCTATTTTTGATATCTCATTCCTGGCCTTATTTCGATCTAATCACGATCACCAAAAGGGCGATAGATTTTATTGGGCGTACTTTGCCTGGCACTGTGTGATATGCTGAAGCACATGTTTTCAAGAACTACATGGAATATAAAGACTTATTCCCATTTTAGAGTTAAGGAAGATAAGGTTAAGAAATACAAAATATATTTATTAGATCTCAGCTAGAAAATGGCATATCCAGTATTGGAACCACAAAGCCTGGACTATTTTACTTAAACTCACAAGCCATGATAGAAGATGAATTTGGGAGCAATCTGTTAGAGAATCTATGCAAGTGTATATGTGTATATGTATAAGGATATACTACACAGCCAATAACAACAAATGGTCAGTCTCTCCTCCAACCCATTTGACATGTGTTCATATGCACAGAAACACACAAATAAACACACACACACACAAAAAAACAGCGTTATCAGGGTTATTACCCAAGCCTGGCAACATCAAATTATAAAGTAATATCTTTAACAATATATTCTTTGAGGCAGCTTTATAGGAGGTAACCAGTATACATGATTTTGATGGGTATAGTTGAAATATCTCCCTGATTATCAAATATTTCCTTGCATACTTCAACAATGCTAGACATATTGACTGGATGGTTTATTCATTTGTACTTAGTCATTGAGATCTACAAGGATTCTTTCCTCAAAGTAAAAAAAAAAAAAAATGGATGCCACTAAGCTTAGAGTGAGTGAGCACATTAGACATTTCTAAAGCATTTATAACCAATTCCCTTGCAGTTTTGGAATTGGTAAGATGGTGAGAGGTACACAATCCTAGCATGGATCTATTCCAGCAGGTAACAGGTGACCGGGAAGAAGTACCCTGTACATGTAGCATGAGGCATGGCATAGAGGAGCACAACACAAGAACCAAGGTCAAAAACAGAGAACATGTCACCTGAGAGACAAGAGAATTCCCAATGACTACATGGGAGGGAGTAATGGGGCGAAGGGAGAAGGGTTTTCAGAACATCTATAAAGGACACATGGACAAAACCAAGAGAGGGTGGGTAGGATCAAGGGTGGGAAGCCAGGATGGCTGGGGTGGGGGCAGTGATGTGGGTAACATGGAGACAACTGTGCTTGAACAACAATTAAATCTTTTAAAAAAAATTAAAAAAATCTTCACCTGGCTTGGTCTCTAAGTGTAAAGCACTGAGTGTGTTCTTAATCTGTTCTGTCTTCTGTGTTGCATGCTGCAGTTTCATAGGAAGTAAGACACAGCCCACTCACTGGGAGAAAACTACCCATGATAGGGGACCAGTTATAGGAGACTGATGTTAACTCAAAAAGAGTTGACTCCATGCTTTATTCACCATCCTCTGCTTGCCATAAAATTAAAAGGAATAGCAGTCTGTCTCAAGAAGTGTTGAAATGCAACATAGTACTCTACAATGTGTTTCTTGAAAGAGAGCTTCCCACACTACCTCAACAAGAGCATTTCTTGAAATGTTGTCTTTAAATACCATTTCCCTCCCCAAAGGTAGTGAATAAACTCTCCTTGTTTTCTCATCCATTCAGGATTCTCAGTTCCCCCTACTCCTCATTCTTTCTTCCCTTCCCTGAGGCACTGGACTTCCTGCCATGGGCAGACCCCATCGTACACCAGCTTCCAAAGGTTGGCCTACTTTTCAGACTGCTTCATGCTTTTCTCATGTAGTTCTCTCTCTGTTCTAGTTCAGAATTTCTCAGTCTTGATACTATCAACAGTGTGGGTCGTATAAATCATTGTTATAGGGCCTGTTTTTGGCAACATAAGATGTTCAGCAGTATCCTCAGTCTTTCCCCATTAGATTTTGGTAGCACATAGCTAGTCGGACCAACCAAAAATGTCTCCAAACATTGCCAAATATCCCCCAAGAAACAAATAGTTGAGAACCATTCTTCTCCAGGATACATCCTCTTAGTCATGTTGGTAATTGCAATATAAGGTAGCAAAATATGTCAGGAAGAGTATTGATAAAGCACCTGACCCAGACTGCAGAGTTTAGAAAGGGCTCCCTGATAGAAATGTCAAGACACAAGGAAGAAAAGAGTTTTACACACTGAGAGAACACCACGTATGAAAGCCTGTTGCTAAATAAGATGAAACTTCAGGAAAAGTATTAAATAATTCAGAGTATCAGTGGGAAAATGATGAAAGATATCACCAAAGGAGGTGAGTGGAAAGAAGAAAATGGAGGGCATTGTGGGACGTGATGAGGTCAAGAGGGGCCACCAAAGTGTCGTAAGCACATGATTAGTTTTATGGTTAAAAATTTACTTGGAAACTTACTTGGAGATTTCTGTTAAAGTTGGCAGCATAGGTATACACAGCTCACCTGCTCGCACAACTACATCAAAATTACAATTAAAACATAAAGCAACAACCATCCAAAACTGTCAGAAATCAAGTCAAATGGAAGTCTGACAAATACAGAATTAAAAAATCCACATCCATCCAGACTGGTAGAGGGGTAGAGACATGGAGTGTGCTGGTCCCACATCTATGTGGAGTGGATAAAAATCCAGGAACGATATCTTTGGAGAGAGATGTCCCAGATGCACACCAGGCTCCCCAGCCCAGGCTTCCAGTGCCAGAAAGATAAGTACCCATAATTTCTGGCTGCAAAAGACAGTGGGATTGAATCAGTGCAATAAACTAGAGTCCCAAGCAGCTTCTCTTAAATAACCCCCCCAACACACACACACACACACACACACACACACACACACACACACACACTTACTCAGACTCATTCTGAGCTCCAGCAACTTGAAAGGCACCAGTGGCATAAAGGGAAGAATTGAAGTGCCTGGCCTAAAAGCAAGAGCTGGGGTCAGCTTTCTCCCAGACAGAAAAGTGAGCAGAGTCCATTGTCCCCTTTATGAAGCCTCCCCACACAGAGCACAAAGCCAGCAGACAGGTGCCATATCTGAGATTCCATCAACTTGGCTAACACTGTTTACCCCTCTCTAGATATCCCCTGAGACTGTCTCACCCAATTTAACAGCACACCCAAACTGATAACAGTGACTTCTCAAAATAAAATGCTGGTCTAGACTCATACTTCACAACTTCCTAAATCCCATTGAACAAGCAACAGTCAGCCTCTATGAGCTCTCAGTCCCTACCTCTTGCTAAGTGGACCCACGCTCAGCACTACAAGTAACCAGCTAGATTCACAGCTTGGTTTAGCCTGGGAATCTCCAAGCTCAGCACAAGTAGCAGCCATCTCAGCTTGCTTTAGTGCTCATCCAGGGTTGTCCTGGGCAGAACACAGGTGGGGGGCTGAACTTGGTCTCTCCCACGTGAAAGACCCCAGAGCCTGCACACCCATCTGACAACTACAGACTGTAAAGGAGCACTACTACCCTGCTTCTGCATGCTGATCCTCCACATAGGGTGGAGGTGGGTGGTTAGTGGTTCCAGCCAGTCCTTACAGCTGTTTGGCCTGGGTAAATCCCTCTCATTGACTTGTCAACACAATCGAGGCTTGACTACAAGAGAAGGGTGTATTCAGCACACATGATGGGTGCACATTGAGTATCCAGCTTGGGTGAAAGGGGAGGCTATGACATTGGATCCTACAGGACACTGACTACATTAGGTAATGCTACCAAGACACAAAGTCAAAGCAGCTTGACCTAATACATAGAAACAAACACAAGGAGCCTGCCAACATTACGAGACAAACATGGCCCAAATTAAAGAACAGATCAAAACTCTAGAACAAGACTTAACAAAATGGAGAGAAGCAATCTGTCAGACACAGAGTTCAAAACACTGGTTATAAGGATGCTCGAGAACTTAGTGAGGACCTCAGCAGCATAAAACAGATCCAGTCAGAAGCAAATGATACATTAATTGAAATAAAGAACATTTTATAGGGAACAACAATACAGTGGAGGAAGCCAAGAACCAAATCAATTATTTGAAAAAAGGAAGTGAAAAACAACCAATCAGAACAACAAGAAGAAAAAAGAATCCAAAAAAATGAGGATAGTGTAAGCAGCCTCTTGGACAACTTCGAGCATTCCAATAGTCACATCATAGAGATGCCAGAAGGAAAAGAGAAAGAGCAAGAAATTGGAAGTCAATTTGAAATAAATAATGAAAGAAATCTTCCCTAATTTGTTGAAGGAAACAGACATGCCAGTCCAAGAAGCACAGAGTCCCAAACAAGATGGAGTCAAAGAAGATGTGTCCTCTCAAAGGCACATCATAATGAAATGCCAATGATTAAAGATAAAGAGAGAATCTTAAAAGCAGCAATAGAAAATAAGTTAGTTACCTACAAGTTCCCATAAAACTGTCAGATGATTTATCAAAAGAAATTTTGCAGGCTAGAAGGACTGACAAGACATATTCAGCCATGGAAAGCAGGGACCTATAGCCAAGATTACTCTGCCCAGCAAAAAGTCATTTAGAATCAAAGGGCAATGTACTAGGGTTCCATGTTCTCCACAATCTTGTCAGCACTTATTGTTTATTGATTTGCTTATGATGGCCATTCTGACTGGTATGTAGTGGTATCTCATTGTGGTTTTAATTTGCATCCCTCTGATGGCTAGAGATACTGAGCATCCTTTCATATGTCTCTGGGCCCTCTGTTACGTTCATCTTGGAGAAGTATCTGTTCAGGTCCTTTGCCCATGTTTTAATTAAGTTGTTTGTCTTCCTGGAGTGGAGTCATGTGAGCTTTTTATATGTTTTGGAGATCAAACCCTTGTCCAAGGTATCTTTGGCAAATATATATTTCCCATATGGTTGGTTCCCTTTTCATTTTACTGATGTTTTCTTTAGCTGTGAAGAAGGTTCTTTCTTTCTTTCTTTCTTTCTTTCTTTCTTTCTTTCTTTCTTTCTTTCTTTCTTTCTTTCTTTCTTTCTTTTGATGAGTCCCCATTTGTTTATTCTTTCCTTTATGTCCCTTGCTCTAGGGGACATACCGGTGAAAATATTGCTGCATGGAATATCTGAGATTTCCCTGCCTGTGATCTCCTCTTGGGATTCTATGGTGATATGGCTTATATTTAAGTCTTTTATCCTTCTTGAGTTTATAGGATAAACAAATAGGACCACTTGTATATGAAATGTTAAAGGTACACATTCAAGAAAATGGAGATCAAAACTATGAATAAAAGATGTAATAAATACCTATCTATCAACAATTGAATCTAAACATCAAAATAAGCAAATGAGAAGAACAGAGACAAAATCAATGGTGTGGAGAGCATTTTGATGGTTGCCAGATGGTAGGAGGCTGTAAGGGAATGAGTGAAGAAATGAGGATATTAAGTACAAATAGGTAGTTACAAAATAACCATGGGGACTCCCAGCCAAGCTGGAAGCGTAAGTAGATAAACTTTGCCTCCTCACACAACCAAAAGAAGGAGAACAACAAATTCAAAAACAAAAAATAACCTGAATTGCCAAAAAATCAAAGTGTATGGAAGTCCGACAATCAAGGAGTTAAAGAAGAAATATTAATTCAGACTGGTAGGAGGGGTGAGATGGGCAGCTGAGATAGAGAGGACATGAGGCAAGGCAACAGCTGGCAGACCAAGCAGTCCCGCATTTGCCTTCAGATAAGCCAGAAGGAACAACTGGGGAGCAAGACAGGCTTCACAACCCAGGGTCCCAGCATGGGGAAATAAAGCCTCACAAGCTCTGGCTGTAAAAACCTATAGGGGTTTTTGTGGCATGACTCCCAGACTCAAAGGAGAGTTCATTGGAGAGACCCACTGGGTCCCAGAACATACACAAACCCTCCCACCCAGGAATCAGAACCAGAAGGGCCCAATTTGCTTGTTGGTAGCAAAGGAAGTGACTGAAACCTGGCCAAGAGCCAAGCAAGTGGCATTGTTCCCTCTCGTACCCCTCCTCCACATACATTGCCACAACACAGCCATGTGGGTTGCCCCACCCTGCTGAATACCTAAGGCTCTGCCCCTTACACTGTAACAGGCCTGCCAAATCAAAAGGAAAATATATCCCAAATGAAAGAAGAGAAAAAAGCTCCTAAAATAGAAGTAAGCAATGAAGAGATAGCCAACCTATCAGATGCAGAGTTCAATACTGGTAATCAGGGTGTTCACAGAAATGGTTGAGTATGGTTGCAAAATAGAGGAAAAAGTGAAGGCTATGAAAAGTGAAATAAAGGAAAATGTACAGGGATCCAACAGTCGTGGGAAGGAAACTGGGACTCAAATAATCAATTTGGAGCAGAAGAAAGAAATAAACAATTGGCCAGAATAGAATGAAGAAACAACAATTCAAAAAAGTTAGGAGAGGCTTAGGAACCTTCAGGACAACTTTCAATATTCCAACATTTTATTCATAGGCTTGCCAGATGGAGAAGAGGAAGAGCAAGAAATTTAAAGTTTATTTGAAAAAACAATGAACTTTCTAGGGGACATGTCAGTAAAAAAGTTTTTGCATAATATATCTGAGATTTTCCTGCCTATGTTCTCCTCTAGTACTTTAATGGTGTCACGATTTATATTTAACTCTTTTATCCATCTTGAGTTTATTTTTGTGTAAGGTGTAAGTTGGTGTTCTAGTTTCATTTTTTTGCATGTTGCTGTCCAGTTCTCCCAGCACCATTTGTTGAAGAAGCTATTTTTACTCCATTTTATGTCACTGCCTCCTTTATCAAATATCAATTGACTGTAGAAACTTGGGTTTATTTATGGGCTCTCTGTTCTGTTCCATTGGTCCATGGATGCAACTAGAAAGCATTATGCTAAGCGAAATAAGCCAGGCAGTGAAAGATAAATACCATATGATTTCACCTTTAACAGGAACCTAAACAACAAAACAAAGAAAGAAGCAGGGTATAGTCAAAGACACTGCATTAGAGGACAGGTGGAGAGTGACCAGAGGAGAGAGAAGAGGGATTTCGGGGGAGAGAGGGAGGGGTTTATAGGATCAAAGTTAAAGGACACATGGATAAAAGCTAGGGGGAGGGTGGTAATGGGAGGGAGGTAGGGAGGGGGGTTGGGAGGGCTTGATTGGGTGGGAGGTAGGGAGGGAGGGTGGGAGGGCTTGAATGGGAATAAGGGGGAGAAAACTGTACTTGAACATTCATTTAAATAAAAATAAAAAAGAAAAGAAAAAACAATGAACTTTCCCAATCTGGCAATAGACTTCCAGGACGTCCAGGAAGCTCAGAGAGTCCCAAAGAAGTTGGATCCAATGAAGCACACACTAAGGCACATCATAATTGCATTGCCTAAGATTAAAGATAAGGAGAGAATCTTAAAAACAGCAAGATAATAGGAGACAGTTACCTACAAAGGAGTGCCCATAAGACTCTCAGCTGATTTCTCAAATGAAATTGTACAGGCAAGAAGAGGCTGGAAACCAGTATCCATATCATGAAAGGTAAGGACCTACATCCAAGATTACTCTATCCAGCAAAACTATCATTTAGAATGGAAGGGCAGATAAAGTGCTTCCCACACAAGATCACATTAAAGGAGTTCATCATCACCATACCCTTATTATATGAAACATTAAAGGGACTTATCTAAGAAAAAGAAGGTGATCAAAAATATGAACAATAAAATGTCAACAAACTCACTAATATCAACACCTGAACTTCAAACAAAAACAAAACCATAAAAAACAAAACCAAACTAAGCCAACAAGGAGAACAGGAGCACAATCACAGAAATAGAGATCACATAGAGTGCTACCAGCAGAGAAGAGGAGGGGCAGAATGGGGGGAAAGGTACAGGGAATAAGAAGCATAAATGGTGAGTACAAAACAGACAGGGGGAGGGTAAGCATAGTATGGGTAAAGGAGAGGTCAAAGAACTTATATGTCCGACCCCTGGACATGAACTAATGGAGGAAGGAATGCTGTTGGGTGGTGCAGTGCAGAGCAGAGGTGAACAAAGGGGAGAAAAAAATGGGATGACTGTAATAGCATAATCAATAAAATATGCTTTTTAAAAACAGCCATAAGGATGTAAAGAATAGTATAGGAAATATAGTAGCCAAAGAACTTATATGTATGACCCATGGACATGAACAGTTGTATGGGGATTACCTGAGGGAGTGTGGGAATGCTTGATGTAGGTTGGCAAAAGGGGGGAATTTTGGACATTTGTAACAGCAAAATCAGTCAAATATAATTAAAAAAATAAATTCTCAGATTACAAAAAAATATCTAGGGTAATTTATTACACTCTATCTACTCTATCAGAAATTCCAATGGGAATTGCGTGAGGGATGTTAGAAGTAACTCATAGTCACATTATGATCTCTTGGAAAGGTAAATAGATGGCGAATATAAAAGATGATATTATTGTAACATTGATGTGTAATTCTACATTTTGTGTTTTATAGGATTTACCAGGCACTTATATAAAAGTGAAATTCTAGACTTCTTTCAGTAGGGTAACTAAGCTTCCCTGAATTGACTTCATGCACAGGCTGTACCTAGACCAACAAAGAGAGGGGAGAATGGACACAATTTTCTCCCATTCAGTGCACCTCACTAAATTGTCAAAGGTTTGCAAAATAAAGTAGATTACTGACACTGACCTGGCAAAAGTGCTCAGAGTGGACAGTGCAGGCTGCATAGCACTCTTAGGGTGTGCATTTGAAACTGAGGACCTGTGACTATTGTAGCCCCAACTGAGCCCCAGTTATCACAGAACCACAGGAAAGGAAAAATCGGATTCCAGTATCTATCTACCTGCAGGATCCAGGAAGGCCAGCAAAACCCACTTGGCATGTTTAAAGTTAACCAGAGGCTTTTTCTTTTTTTCAAGAGTAAGGCAATAAGACCTGGAGCTGTGAGAAAATCAGAGACAGAACTGACAAATGTCAGAAAGTAAATATCAACAACTGAGGCAAATTTCACTTTGCTATCCTTGAGAACCGCATACAAGACATAGTGGGAGTTGTAATAGCAGTAAACCAGCTGAAAGGGAGAAACCACCAACAAATAAATCAACAACAGGTAAAGGCCAAGAGATCCCCACAAATGGAAAAGAAGGGCAATGCCAGAGCAACCAGACAAGGAGCTCAAAGAGAGGGCACCGATGAGTCCCACAGAACTCCTACAATAGAACTTCACCCTATGAAGACAGTTGGCAAAACAAAGCATTGAGATTCACATAGAAAAACAAAAAGTTTCACCTAAAATGGAGAGACAAAGAAAGAACCTGCAATCAAAAGAAATGAAAGACTCCCCAGTAAAAAGCTAAATGAAATGGGAGCAGTCAAACTATCAGATATGGAATTCGAAAGAATGCTTATAGGATGCAAGGGAACTCACTGACAACTACAAGGAGCTAAGCAGCAACTGCAACAGTATGAAAAAGGAAATAGAAACTATAAACAAGAACCAAGAAGAAATAAAGACAATACATGAGATTTAAAAAAAAATACACTATAGGGAATTACAAGCAGGTTCAATGAAGCAGGGAACTGAATTACTGACCTGGAAGACAAGGTTGAATAAAATACTGAGGTAGAAGAGCTACATGAAGAAGAACTAAAACAGTATGAAGATAGCTTGAGGGAACTGAAATATAACATAAACCACAACATTCAAGTCATATGAATACCAGCAGGGGAATAAAAGGAACAAGGGATAGAAACTCTGTTTGAAAAAACGACAGAAAAGTTCCCTAATGTGGAAAGGGGAAAAGCCACACAAGTTTGGGAGGCACAGAGGGTCCCAATCAAGATGAACACAAAGAGGCCTACTTCAAGACACATCACAAATAAAATGCCAAATTTTGAACTTCGGGCCAAGATGGAGGTTTAGGTGGACACACTGTGCCTCTTTGCACAACCAAAATAAGGAAAACAACAATTTAGAAATACAATAACAACCAGAACTGACAGAAAATTAAACTGTAGGGAAGTCCGACAACCAAGGAGTTAAAATAGACACATTTATCCAGACCAGTATGCAGGGCAGAGTTGGACAGCGGAGTGGAGCAGGGTCAAGGCACAAAAAGCAGTGGCACTGGGCACGCAAGGCATCCTGGGCATGCAAGGCAGCAGCTGGCAGACCCCAGGTACGGGGTAGCAACGGGCAGACCTAGTGTGGTGGCAATTGTGAAGCAAGGCACTGCGCGCAAAGTGGCTGGCTGTCAATAATAACCTTAAATGTAAATGGATTAAGTTCTCCAATCAAAAGACATAGGGTAGCTGAATGGACAAGAAAAAAATGACCTGTAAACATGCTGCCTACAAGAGAACCATCTAAGAACAAAAGACCTACACAGACTAAAAGTGAAAAGTGGCAAAAAAATATTTTATACAAATGGACATGGAAAAAAGTTGGGGTAACAATATCTATATAAAAAAAATAGACTTTAAAACAAAAGCAAAAAAAAGACACAGAATAACACTTTAGAATAGTCAAGGCAAGAATCCATCAAGAAGGCACAAACATTATAAACATTTATGTACCCAATAGAGGAGCACCCAAATATATAAGGAAAATTTTGGAAGACTTCAGAAAAGATGTAGACAGCAATACACTTATACTAAGGAATTTAAATACCCCACTGTCAACAATGGATAGATCTTCCAAACAAAATTTCAAAAGGATATTTTGGAACTGAACGATGCATTAGATCAAATGTACTTAACTGATGTCAGTTAACGAATGCACACATATAATATATAAACTTTCATCCCAAAGAATCAAAGTAAACATTCTTTTAAAATGCATATGGACTTGAACATTCATTTAAATAAAAAAGAAAAAAGAAAAAAATGCATATGGAATAGTTTTGAAGATAGACCACATGACAGGTCACAAAACAAGTCTCAAAAAATTCAAAAAAATAACATCATATCAAGCATTTTTGCACAACACAAAGGCTTGAAATTAAAAACCAACCTCAAGGAAAAAACAAAACACTCAAATTCATGGAGATTGAATAGCATGTTATTAAACAATGAATGGGTTAAAAATGAGGTCAAGGAAGAAATCAAAAAGTTTCTGGAAACAAATGAAAATGAGCACACAGAAACCCAAAACTTATGGGACACGGCAAAGGCAGTTCTGAGAGGGAAGTTCCTAGAGATACAAGCCTTCCTAAAAATATAGAAACATTTTAAATAAACAACCTACCCCTACATTTACAAGAACTGGTGGAAGGACAACAAACAAAGCCCAGAGCAAGTAGAAGGAAGCAAATAACCAAGATCAGAGCAGAATTAAATGACGTAGAGACTAAAAGAACAATTCAAAGTATCAATAAATCCAGGAGCAGTTTCTTTGTAACGATAAACAAACTTGACAAGGCTGTAAGCAGATTCAGCAAGAAAAAGACAGAAAGGACCCAAATAAAGGAAATCAGCCCTGGCTGGTATAGCTGAGTGGATTGAGCTCAGGCCTGTGAACCAAAGGGTTACCGGTTAGATTCCTAGTCAGGAATCTGAGATTCAGTCTTGTAAAAAACAACCCAAAACCCCAGTGTCCCAACACTAAGATGGTTTATGTGCTCACTTCACCATTCAGTGCAGGTTGACTGAGGACTATTCAAGAATAAAGTCCTTCCTATCTGGTGGCTTCATATCCAGGGCCCCAGAGTTCTCTAGTGAATATTCTATAGCTTCTGGAAAACAAAGGAAAAGACAGCTGGAATACTGGGAGGGTGGCTTATGGGCCAGGCCTGTATGGAGAGAGGCTATTGTACCTTATTTCTGCCCACATTTCATTCTCTGGGAAGTGGAGTGTATCCATGTTCCCAGTGGAAAAAAATAACCCTTCAAGAACAATTAGACTGTCTTTGGCAACATCTTCTCAGGAACAGGCACAGCACAAACAGCTCCTGAAGACTTTACTACCTATCCCCTTCTTCCTAGCTGCACTAAAAGATCTTTATCCTCTACCACAGCTATCAGACATTAGGAGCATTAAAGCGGAGTCTTACTTAGCTTTTGTACCCCACACCTGTACCACCAAAACAAGCCATAGTATATATACTTGAAAATGCCTATTTGTCTTTAACATACTGCAATGCAGTGAAAGAAACAGAAGAGAGATTTATGTAGATATGGATGCGAGAGCTAAAGAAATGAACTTTTTCAAGTAACTCTCTCCTGCAGTGAAAGGTACTAGACAAACAGCTGTTCTAATGAGTGGATAAACAGAAGAAATGAGTGAGCAAGATGAAGATGAAAGAGTGTGTGTATCATTGAAGAAACAGTGACATTTTTATCTAGTTTATTGGTGGTCCAGGCACTGCACTAGCTCCTTTTATCTTTTATTTCTTTTTTTTTAAGAATTTTTTAAGATTTTATTTATTTATTTTTAGAGAGGGAAGGGAGGGAGAAAGAGAGAGAGAGAGGAAGAGCAATGTGTGGTTGCTGGGGGCCATGGCCTGCAAACCAGGCATGTGCCCTGACTGGGAATCGAACCTGCAATGCTTTGGTTCGCAGCCTGTGCTCAATCCACTGAGCTATGCCAGCCAGGGCTATCTTTTATTTCTTTTAATTCCCAGCCATCATCCCATTAGGTAGATGCTATTAATATTACTCTTTTATAAGGAAGCTGATATTAAGAGACAATCTTTCCAGATCCCTTCTCCAGATAGTGATGCAGTTAGGATTTGAGCACAAGTCTCTCATATCTTGTGGTATACAGGAAACAGGACATGAATAGTGTTGACCCTGAAAAGAATATACCTGCCAAAAATAACTCCTCATGGTTAATTGGGCCCAAATTTGTAGTCAGTCCAGCAGCAATTGCTTAGGGAAGTCCCACACAAGGAAAAGCCACAGATTGGATTGCCAAGAGTCCTGCACTGTGCTCCTGCCCTCTGAGTCAACTCTTATAAGAAGAGAGCTCCTAAGAATGAAATATGACAAATAGGATTGAGACTTTCCCCCCCACAGTTGGGACTGCACAGTAATATTCTCATTTGCATATTTACCAACCATAACAACCGATCAAGGCAGTGTAATTTGGACCAATTTGTAAAGATTTGGGGCCCTCATTTGCATAGAAATGAACCAATCAGGGAACAGGATAGGGAACTCTTCTCTACATGAGCTACCTTCACCTTGGCCTTAATGGAACATGTTTGAGTTTCTCTTCAAGGCTGCATTTCTGCAGCTGGAGCTTTAACACCAAAGCTGTCTTGCTGGAGCTGAGTGGTGACACCAGAGCTGTAACTCCTGGACCTCCTCACACAGGCCTCTTCACTTAAGTTGTTCAAAAACTATGCTGTTTCACAATTGAACTGTTTTCATTGAATAAAGTATGTTCCCATTACCATATCCCAAATTCGGGACTCCTGTTTGCATTGAATTGGTAGCAATGACCTTCAATTCACACTACATTTTGGCAGCAGTAATTTTGAAGCAGCAGATATTTCCTGACACCTTGAATCATGCACTGACACCAGTATTAGCCCTTTGGAATCAAGTGTCTTCTGAGTAGTACCAGAAGGGTTTTAGGTAAGTCCCTTGAGATCAATTTTAAGCATCCTTTCTGCTGAAATCTCAAAGAATTTTTTCAATTTAGGCAAAGAAATCTCATCTGTTGATCTCGGTTCATATGTCTGAACCGAGAGCCCCCCCCCCTTAATATTCATGTTTGGAACTTAAGAAGGGTATCCTTGAGTCACATTTGATACTGGGAAGGGTATTTTTCATGTTGGGAATTGGCCTTGTTCATAACGATTGTGGGGACACCCACACAAATGAGCACCTGAAAGTATGCTTTGGTAAGGAAGTGTATATATGAAGATACTCGTGTTATGGGTGCTTAGAAGAATGCTGCCCTTAAGGAAGAGTGTAAAATGGATAAACCATGCTCTAAAACCATGCTCTAAAATAATAAGAATTAGTATTAATAAGCTGTCAAAAAGTGGCAGTGAAGGAGACTTTGGCTAATAACATGGACAACAAAAATTATGGTTTAGAGAATTGTAATTGCCTGGGCATCTGGACAATAATCATAGAGGATAAACTTAAGCTTTCTTGGTCAAGATAGAACTTCTTTGAAACCCCAGACCTTTTTTTCCCCACAGTTAGGTCCTTTTTCATTTTTCTTTAGACTGAGCAGTAGCAATACAGCACAGACTTTAAGTGGACAGTTTGATGTATTTTTAAAAATGTTCGAGCCCATCTAGCCACTCCAGGATTAAGGGTCTAGAGTTCCACCCCCATGTTCCTTACCCCCTTCAAAATCAGCCTTGACCAAACATTCCATGTAAAAGACGTTCATACTTTTCGATTCCAGAATAACCTTCATTCTGGGCCTGGCATGAGCCCTTTCTCATGGAAAACAGCCATATTAAATTAATTACAATTTTTAAAATTATTTTAATTTTGTAACACAAGGCTACATGAAACAACTGAGAGCTTCCATTCTCACCTTTGAGCCTAATCAAAACCATCCACAAGACAACGTCTCAAGAACCAGTGCTTCAGCAGCCCAACATCTTTGAAGCTTAGAAAGCAAAGAAGGGCTTTCCATGTGAGGATGTAAGTACGAATTATCACTTTGGAGAAATAGCAGAGGAATAGCTCATTGTTCAGAAGGTATGCTGATGGCTCTCTTCATCTATTCACCTCTGCTCCTTATTTCTTTGGTAACCCTTAATTTTTGGGTGTAGGACCACTGATGCATGATCACCGACCAGCAGTGACTGTGGAATGCTGCAGATGGCTCGTCGACACATGAGAAATGAACATACACAGAAACAGGCAATTTTCTGTGGAGAAGTAGGGACGGAGTGGCCACCCTCACTAGGGGAGGGCGCCTTGGCCACCCTCTCTGGGGGAGGGCGCACGTTCTCCTGTCCCAGCAGGTCTTTTATTGGGTTTGTTTGTACAAGAATTCAGGTAAAGCTAATTACTCATTGCAGGGAAGTAAGGATCAAGTAACAAGGAACTCTGAGGGCCTACCTGGAGTCAGGGTCAAAAGAGCTGTAAAACTTTGAGGAACAAACTTACTTCCTCCTTGGACCCTTCTCATTCAACTGAGAGCATTCTGAACAAAGTAGGTTTCACAGGATTTTACATATTCTTTCTTAGGCCTGATCACCCAGGGAACCCACTCTCTCCAGTACAGGGCTGCACCACCCTGTCATTGTTTCAGGCTTAGGTGGAGCAAGGGGAACTAAGGCAACCAAGAGATAAGGAGATTTTCTTGCAGATGGAATGAGCACTCAGGCTTTGTCAAAGCTGGGGGGTGAGGGTCCATCACCCCCTTTTGCCGTAGCCCCCAAAGTCCTTCCTTGGGGGCCTCCCACATGATCGTGCTTGTCTTAGGTCATTCCCCCCTTGGGAAATCTTACCCATCATTGGCTAATCAACCAAGCATTGGGGTTCAGGCAGAGTGAAGTAAAAGGGGCAGAAGCGGCACTCCTGCCAGGGAGACAAGCTTGTCTCCTTGGCAGCTTATGGTTCCAAGGTTGTTCCCTCAGCCTTAGCCTAGGCAGGGGTTATAGCTTCTGATACCAGGCAGGGCGGTTCCCAACAGACCATAGGCAGCCAAATGAAATCTCCATGCTTCTCTCTTCTTATTTCTGTAATTAGACAGACTTCCATTCTTTTTCAAAGTTCAGAGGGGTACTCAGATTTGGTAACATGTGGAAAAATCCACCAACTATTTATTTATGTGAAAGGCTTGTGATGGGAAATTTTGAAACCATACAGAGGAAGAAAGCACTGATACTTGCAAAAATGTGGGTGAGTCTGGAAAACCTTGTGCTTCATGAGATGTGCCCAGGCATCAGAGACAATGAGAAGTACATTTCCTTTCTTATGGAATAGCCAGGAAAGTCAAAACCTGGATGGAGACAGCAGAAGATTGGGTGGTTTGAAGTTGGGGACTGGGGAGAGAGTGTGGTGGTGTTGATGGTGTGCGGTGTGGGGTGGGGTAGGATGGGTTACTGTGAGGTCGGAGAGGAGAAGAAGGAGGAGGCGGAGGAGGAGGAGAAGAAGGAGGAGGAGAAGGAGGAGGAGGAGGAGGAGAAGGAGGAGGAGGAGAAGGAAGAAGAAAGAAGAAGGAGGAGGAGGAGGAGAAGGAAGAAGAAGAAGAAGAAGAAGAAAGGAAAAGAGAGAACATCTAAGGAGCTACTTAGTTAATAACACTGGATATGGGTATTATTCTGAGTGTTTTGTTGTTGTTTTTTTATTTATTCCATTTCCCCTGAACACACACAAAAATAGCCTGTGTGGAGTTAAATGAGGATGAACTGCCACACCACCACTGGTACTTGGCAGAAAATAAAAATGAAGACAGGGGAATGAACGGGAAGAAACCATTTATTTACATTTCTGCGGGTCACCAGGCATCACTATTCTGAAAGTGGCGTGGCCTCGTTTTTCATGTACATGAAATAAATTCATATTTATGACACTTCTATGTGTTATTTCTAAATGATATGCATAAATATCAACAATGACAACTACTCTTATGAGCACCTACCACAAACCTCTAAACTGCCTTCCACTCATGGCTGTGTGTGGCACGCTCTCATCTCTCCTCTTCCCTATGCTCTTTCCCTGCTTGCTTCCATCCTCAGCCCTCCACATCTCCTGCCACTCTCAGCCCAGCCATGGGGTCGGCTTTTTTTCCTGTGGAAGTTATAAAATTGGCCTCCTGTCAGGGGGGACTGACTACCAGGTTGCATACTGAGCCCTCCAGGTTGGACACACGGCCAGCCACTCAGCAGTTAGGTTTCCTCGCATACAGTGCGGCAGAAGGGGGCTTTGGAAACTTTGTCTCTCTTCTCCTCTCTTCCTTCCTCTTTTTCTTGTCTGTCCTTTCTCCCTTCCTTTTCTGTTCCAAAGCCCCTGGGACTGAGATATTCACCAAGTCAAGGACTTCTCTCCAACATTTCTACAGTGCCAACATAAGGCCATCTGGTGAACTTGGAAAGGTCGCACATGGCTCCTACCCAGGGCAACCAGTTCCTGAGCGAATTTAGAAATGTCCTTGAAGGAAAGCTCTCCCTTCTCTGCATCATCTAGGGTCAAGTGGGAACCCTTTCTGGTAAGGAAACTTGCCTGGGGTCTTTGTTTTGTAGTCGCTGATACCACCACCAAACATCCCTGAAAGACAGTAATAGAAAAGGTAATCACTGCAATTATAATTCATCTTTTTTTAAATAAAGAGAGGTATAAATTTGTAATGTCATAAGTTTGCATGGTAGTAAGAAGTGAACAGACTGTGGGATGATTGTATTGTAAGCAAGGTAAATGTCGAATAGTTGTGTTGTACACTTGAAAGTAACAGACTGTTGTATACCAAGTGTACTTAGAGGAAATTATAAACAACAGTGTTAACATTTACTCCCTCTGACCAGACTCTGCACAATTCCTCAGCTTTCCTTTCCCATCCACCTTTGTGAAAGCATTACTTGCCAGTGTACAGTTTTTAGGTGAGGAAATTGGCAAGGAGGGGACTGACCAGTCATCTGGTCGAGCTAGGTGCTGTGGCAAAAATTCTACATCCAGGCCCAGACATCTGGGGGACCTTGGTGCACATAGTCCCCCATTGTGACACCAATGGCTGTGGATGGCAGACTCCAGAGACTGCAGCTCCTGGGCTGCTGGTTCCATGACCTGGTCCTTTGAAAAAATCAGACTTGCATAAAAACTCCACAGGGTTGTTGACTCTCACCCACAGTCCCTCTCTAAATGTCACGAGGTATTCACCAGGGGCCTTCCTCCCTAACGCCCCCCCCCACCCCGCTTTCTTCCAAGAAATATAACCTGTTGTTCGAGCTTTCGGAAAGGAGACCTCAGTGTAGAGTGTGGTTTCCTGACGAGTTTAGTGTCCTGGAG
>PVIA01015768.1:0-21481 GCA_004024845.1 Tonatia bakeri | reverse complement strand
CGAGGGGCAAGTGGACGAAGACAGATCGGTAGGCGGGAGTAAGAAGGAGCTAAGACCAGCTCCAGAAGGTGAATGCTGCTCTGCTAGGCAGCCGGTTACGGAGAACCAGCCGGCCTCACGCAGGGCTGCAGCACGTGAGTGTGTAGCGACCCCGAGGCTGACGGCCAACCTGCTGTCAGAGGAGTCTGCGGCGGTCTCATCCACCTAGCATCCAAAAACACAAAACAAATACCCACAAAGCACCTCAATAATTTAGTAGCATTTAGGGGAAATCCAGCATGCTGGGTTTCAAAAGTCAAACTGGTGAGGTGGACTTGTTTTAAATTGTGGAATGCAAGTTTCAGAAACCAGGTGGATTCACATTTTAAAAAATTAGCAGCCCTCCTCTTCAAGGGTTCTTTAATATTAAAGGTTCTCCATGAACACGGCCTGGACTTGAACTGATAAGAGACAGGTGCTGTTGTTTTTGCTTGTTTGACTGTTTATATTTGAAATTTAAGTCAACTCCAGTTTTCCAATCTTAGTCCCATTCTTTTTGTTTTGTTTTGTGTTTTTTTTTATTTCTAAGTAATACATAAAAAATAAATGGCTCCAGATAGTTAAATCGATGACCCAAACCAGACTCTTGGAAACAATGGGGCTAAGTCCATGTTACCACCGTTTGTGTTAAAGTTTGTAGACTACCCCTGGACACCTGGGAAGGAAGCTAGTTCTTCTAATTTCCTATCGCCTCCTCCTATGCCATGACCTACCTCCTGGAATACAAGAGGAAATGACCAGTTGCTTATAAGCGATGTATCATCAAACGCATGTAAGTTAAAAAGCAGTGAATCAGCTAGACTGGGGCAAAAGAAGACAGTGGACAATGCATAAGAAGACACAGTTCCGCCTTAGAACATCAGCAAGACATGGAGACCTGCCCCCCAAACAGATTTACAAGCGTTCCCTGTTTTCACATGTGCACGTCGGGCGGCATCTGCAAGAGGACCTTGCGTAGCCTCCACTGAGGAGCAAGCACTCCAGGCTGGATCCCAGGGGGCAGCTGCCAACTGACGGTACAGCCCAGAGGAGGAGGAAAGTTTCAGGAAACACAGCAGGGCTCTGCTGTCCCGAAGTCCCACTGCCGACTCAGGGACGGACCAGGAGTGCTTTCTGGAGTGAAAACGCAGATGGGCCTTTGCCAGGGTCCACGCATTCCTGTGTGAAAGACTCTGCAACTAGCACTGCTAAGACTTGTCTCCAACGGCCACAGAATCTGAAGTGCGGCCTGATTGCCAATCCAAGGTAATTGGAACAAGACGAATTACACGGAGCTCAGGGCGGCTCGGCAAGTCCACACCCCGGGGCTCTCCTGAGCTCGGTGGAGCTCGCTCCGGGTGTTCAGGGAGAGGGTAAACAGCGTGATTAAAGGCGAGAGATTCCTCGAGTAAAAATGACGGCATTTAAACCTCAGGGCTGTTGTTGTTCTTCATATTTCTTGCTTGGATGGGATCTTTCCCGTTCCCATTGCTTTTGTCCTGCTGTGTCATGGATTCATCATCAAATCGATGCCTGTCCTCCTGAGGGGTGTGATTAGCATGTACCCAAAACTCAAGAGATTACTGTCAGTGTTGTCGATCGTAACCAAGCAGTGACAAATCCACTCACATCGTGATGCTGGTCAGTAACTATGGAGCATAAGCCAAGAGGTGTTTCCCGTTGGAAATATCAGATAAAGGTGTGAAAGCATCTACTGAAGTTCAGACCGTTTCGGTAAGGAGAAATCTCAGTCCAAGGACTGGTGTGAAAAAGACTCCGTCAATGACTTCACACTGCATGCACGTGGATCGGTTCTGTGTCAGTGGCTTTGCACGTACAACATCCTTGGTGCACGGTGTATAATAGGGTGTGTCCGTGCACATTAAAATGTTCACAAGCCCTGGCTGGAGTGGCTCAGTGCAATGAGTGCGGGCTGTGAACCAAAGGGTGGCAGGTTCGATTCCCAGTCAGGGCACATGCCTGGGTGGCAGGCCAGGCCCCCAGTAGGGGGTGTGGGAGAGGCAACCACACATTGATGTTTCTCTCCCTCTCTTTCTCCCTCCTTCCCTCTGTCTACAAATAAATAAATAAAATCTTTAAAAATTAAAATAAAATAAAGCGTTCATAAAAGCTGTATATGTGTGTTTCATATACAAGAGAGATGTCTCTATAGGTTAATATGCAATCTGCATTACAGTGCATTTATCCTGTGCGTGCACTGAGACAACCCAGTGTGAATTAACATGCACGCTGACTTTTAATAATAACGGGAAGTAATAGTGGTTGGTGTTAATTCTGAGGGTTATCTACACACAGGAACGTCATCCAAGCTTCTTCTCACCCCCTTAAAACCAAAGGCACCACAGAATCGCTACCCTTGGCTCTGACTTAAGTAGCTGACGACATCCTGTGACCCCTTATGTCCAAAGCAATACGTGGAGGAGTCTATGGGCACAACCCTCACTGCCTGCGAATGACACGTGAGGCAACCCAAGCATTTGCTGGCTCAGGAGAAAACGCGGTGTTAGCCCCTGTGCGAGCGTCGGGGCCGCACTGTGATTACAAGGAGACAATTTAAAGCCCACATCCCGAGTTCTATTTGTAACACAGCCCTCACTCTGTCACGGGAGTTGTATTTGCTTCTGGGCGAGCCACCCTGAAAGCAAAGTGGTTCGGCTCAGATAATTCAGGGCTATGAAACTTGTTCAAAGTCTAGATTACAAATAGGTTTTCAGATCTTTTTGTCCTATAACATTGAGTTCAATATAAGTGTATGAACTCATAAAACATGAAAAGAAAAGTAAGACTTTTCCTCGTACGATGTTTTAACACAAGAGTATTTTGCAAACAACATTCATTTCATGAGAAATGTCACTATTATACCGTGAACTTGTGATTCGTATGGTAACAAACCCACTTGGTTAACTGAACAGCATTTTTCTTCCCCTCAAAACATAGGTGTAAAGGCTTTTAATTCAATGCCAAGCACATCCTTCTGGTGTGAATCATTAAGGAATTAACTGGCTAGCATAGGTAGAAAGTTCTGTATTTTATTTCCAGTCTAAGACGATGCTTCATATCGACTGTTGGAAGGTAATACAGACACTCGACCAAACATGAACAAAAACAGGCATTAATAAATGCATCACTAAATAATAACACAAGTTATGCATCCAAATTTTCAAAATATTCAGTCCAGTATACTTAACCTATGGGTGCACTGCAATATTTTTTCAGTTCAGTTTCTTAAAATTGTTGCTTGAGACTGCAAGGAATAAAACAATATCACAGATGTCGCTGAGGCACTTGGTGTGTGAATTCCCAGCATTTGAAAGAGAAAACATTTATTCCATTTTGTGAGAGCGAGTCTTAGCGCACATTGGAATATTGGGAAAACTTACTGTGGAATATTGGAGAACTATCAGAGCTGGGGCGAGCCACATTATTAAGACGTGATAAACCTAAAAAAAAAAAAATCAAACACTCTTTTCCACTACCTTGTGATTCCGACTTGAAATAACCTCAAAGTGGCAGTTCTAGGATTCCACCTTTTTCGTGAGTCTCTTCAGGAGCCGAGATTCAAATGTATTCTGCTAATAGATCACCTCAGGTGAGCATTGAATAAACTCAATTTCCAAGGTCCTCCATTTTCACACCTTCGGGTGAAAATTCTCGCCCAAATCAGTAACAGAAGTTATTCAACGGATGGGTAGCCATCCCAAAGAGAGTCCTTTCTCCCCAGATCTTCTCAGACGCTCTGAGGACCAGCAGCGTGAAGGAGAATTTCTGGAACTCCCTTGGCATCCTGATCAGAGCTCTAATTAATCTAGAATACGCGGGGATAAATATTCACCGTGAGCCACGGATACTTTGATTGTCCCAGTCTGACCCTGATCTGAGACTCTGGACGTCAAAATCTTCCTTCTCCCCTGTGCCTCCAGGCGGGGAGGGCGCATCACTGATGGGGAAACTCAGCCCCACGCGCCAGGCGTGGAGGAGTGGGGTGTTCTCACTCTGTCCCCTTCCCGTCTGGGTCCCAAGTTCATGGGTCATGCCGCTGGCCCTCATCCTGTTTATTGTCACGATGATACCATCTTTGGGGAAAAGAATGAAGTCAGAGGGAAATGCTGATTTTTTTTTTTTTTTTTAGCCTCCCCTTGGCCAACATGTCAATCCCTCCTCAGCCTGGACAGTTAGAGGATTTGAATGCCGAACTTTCCCCAGTGGGTCTGGGACTTGTGTAACTGGGTTTTGGTGGGGGTGCACTGGTGGTATTGGTCTTCGTTGGTGAAGGGTCGGGGAGACCGGCGAGGTGGATTTTTGACGGCACGAAATGCATGATCAATGTAGCTTTGTCATGACTGGTTAGTTGGCTGGGCATAGAAACCACTTAGAAGAACAATGACATTTGCACTGAGATTTTTAAAAAGGCAAGAAAAGGCTGCTAAAAATGTATGTTGGTGACGGCTAAAATTTAATTGCACGGATAAGATCCACCAGATCTATAGCTTTTGTCTTCTGTAAAAATCCACACACGTACGGCTCTCTTTTGGAATAACCTTCTTGCCTTCTTTTCCCCCCAAAATTAACAGCGTTTCTTTTACTCACTTACTACTCACACATTGAAAATCATTCATCTCTCTTGAGTCAAGGCCGTACTCTCCCCAATTCTCCAGTTTCCAGACTCTCGGAATTCATAACACACATCAGGGTGTTAGTTACGCTTTCTGAATTTTTTTTTAAAGCATCGCTTTACTGTATGTCATGAAAAGAGAAAACTGTGAAGCATTGATTACAAAATAGATTAAATCTAAAATAGGGTTTAAAGAGTCAAAAAATTCAAAGAACCCATTTGAAAGTTAATTACCGTGCCGAAAGCCCCCTTCGGGCTGTTTTTACTAAAATCTATCTTTTTGCTTTTATGATGGGAAAACCAGGGCCCCTTGGGGCTTCCCTTGTAGAGTAATTACTTCTAAAGGGAAAAATGTCACCCTTTCTGTGGCATGATTTGAATATCACACGCACTTTTTTACGCTGCTGTTTCTGTTCCTTTGACATTTCTGTAATATACTATGAAATAAAATGCACGCACCGGAATCACAAAAATAATTACCTAGTTTTTCCAAACACAGTTGTGTAGAAGACAGTTTTTTTCCAGACTCGTCAGGGGTAATAAACCTGTCTTTCCAGAGATCAAAAGGATATATTTTTCAGAAGTTGCTAACCCTCTCGGGCTATCCTCATGAAGTCAGCCAGACTTAAACATTGCCTAAAATTGTCCACGGGTGAGAAAGGAGGGAAAATCGGGAGCTGGATGGTTTGAAGGATTTGGGATAGGATCAACAATGCTCCCCAGACGTGGGCTAATTCCGCCACGGCCAGGGTTCCGCTGGTCACACCCAGCACGCGTAGAAAGAATCCTCAGCCAGGGACCTTGTCTTTTAGTGGAACGTCGCAGTTTTATGATACAGCTTGTGTGAACCTTGCCCAAGATCTCATTCAATATCCAGTGTCAGTAGCTCCTGCTGAGGAAGGGTCAACTGGAAGAGGCGTGGCGAATGGATCCGGAGGCCTGCCGAGGGCCCAAGGGGGTGGGGACAGGCAGACAGGGGCCTGGTACTCCTGACCCTAATGCCCTACAGTTCCCACAAGGGACGGAAACGCGTGGGCTCAGGTGTGAAATGCTCTAGAAGACATTGTGCCGAGGGGCGAAGAACGCAGTAGGGCAGTCCATATTGTGGGAGGAGAGTGGAGGGCGGGGAGCTCATAATATCACACCCACGCCCTGGCTGGGGGGGCTCAAGGGGTTGGAGCATCGTCCAGTACGCCAACAGACTGCGGTTCGAATCCCGGTCAGCACGCATGTCTGGGACGCGGGCTGGATTCCTGTTTGCGGTGCGTTAGGGAAGCAGCTGATCCGTGTTTCTCTCTCACGCTGATGTTTCTCTGTCTTTGTGTCTCTCTCATCCTCTCTTTCTAAAAACAATCAATATATCCTCATGATTAATATGACACCACAAACGTCTGGGAGGCCCTCGCATCACCTGCCTCAGAGCTAGCCTGGAGGACCACACCTGGAGTGAGAAATGATAATCACCCCACACCCACCCAGGGAACAAATGATCTGACAAGAATGTTAAAACACCAAACACACACACACAAAATTCTTCAGCAAGCAATCATGCCCTTCCCACGTTTTCAGAAACCAGAGAAAGCCTGAACAAAACAAACAGAAGACGTTAAAAAAGATTAGATGTAAATTGTGGGCATAAAAATGCGCCCCACGAAAGAGAAGAAAGGGAAAGGAAAGAGACTTGGTCAGATGTACCAAAGCTGAAACTTTCGTCAGCGTGAGACTTGAAACGTGACAAAGCATGAAGGACTTTCTCCAAGCTGAGGAGCAAGACGTACTAGGGGAACGCCCCCCGCAGAGGAGTAAGAAGTTCCGCAAGCCAGAACTGGAGAAATAAAAATATTTTCTGGCGATTTCCAAGTCCTGCAATGGTGTCGACTTTCAAAGGCAACGACAGCGTCTGGTGGAGGTGATAACAGGACAAAGGAAAATTTATGAAAACAAGAGTTAAACTCTGCAAGGACAGACGTGATTTGGACTCAGTTTATCTTTGCCAGTATATGCAAGCCGTACGCAATATTGTCTCAAAAAGGAAGGTTTACATGTGAAGACCCCCATTAAGTGTAAGTAACAAGAACACCCAGCACACAAACAGCCTGCATTCACTGCTGGATTCTTGCGTGTGCCCTGACTTGAGATCGAACCCCCAACCCCGCTTACCCTGCTCCATCCCCTGCAACCTGAGCCAGCAGGTCAGGGCTGGGTGACTTTTCTTCTTATCAGAATGTCCCATTGTGTCGGCGTTATTCAAAGTTAACTCATTACAATCTACTGGCAACTAGTATTATACCATGGCGCACAGTATGACAGTCTTGGAACGTTGCCCTGGCAAGCACCCTGCTACGGGTGCCCTGCACTTTGCTTCTACAGGTGCCATTAATTAACCACAGGCTGGCTTCTTTTTGTGCTGCTTGACCTGCTCCCCTTGGTCAGTTTTAAGAAATGCACGCGTGTTAAGCTCTGCCGTCCTCTGTATCACCGCCGACCGACGTGCTTTCTCCCCCTGTGACCTCCCCCACATCCATCTGTTCCAGCTCTCCTCCTGGCTTATAACAATCCTGCTTTTACCGTTTTGTTCGGCCACTCTGCCACTTGAGTTTTGCCGCTTGTATGGGTCCGAACCAGTCTGCGTTTTGCTTGTTGGAAGGGATTGGCACTCGGTTTAGAATCCCAGGAGGGATACGACTTGCAGCTCTTCAAAGACGGCCCGCCACGTTTCTCCCCCCGGCCTGGCTTGTTTGTAATGAGAAAACTCTGCTCACTCCCCGTCTTTGCTTCTCTGTGGGGGACAGCTTTTCACACTGACTCCCTTTGAAAGGTTCCCTTTAGTCCTAGTTTACAAGAGTATGATTACATTTTAAAGGGAAAAATAAATAAAACAACGGTAGCAGAACTATTCGGGGGTTCTCAGAATATAGTGTGATGAATGCTGGCTTCTTCTGACATTCTTTTTTTATGTTCTCCAAAGAAAAACATATATAGCCCTGGCTGGTGTGTCGCAGGGGATTGAGCGCCAGCCTGCGAATCAAAGGGTCGCAGGTTCGATTCCCAGTCAGGGCACATGCCTGGGTTGCAGGCCGGGTCCCCAGTAGGGGGCGTGTGAGAGGCAACCACACATGTATGTTTCTCTCCCTCTCTTTCTCCTTCCCTTCCCCTCTCTAAAAATAAATTAATAAAATATTTAATATATATATATTTATTTAACAGGCAAGCTGTGTCACTGAGTATGTGTGATATTCCATCTATATTTTGTCTTCCAGAAAGGAGTGTTCTGCCTCAAAAATGCAGGGCCCTGTCAACAAGTTTATGATTACAGTAAATAGAAAATACATATTTTGCAAAATTGTTTTCAAAATATATTACCAGGCAAGTGTGTGTCTGCACCTAGTGTGTATTTGAATGGAAATATAAACTAAAGATCAACATGATTTAGATCCATGTTTTAGTGTCCCTAAATAGAATAGAATAGGATAATAGGATAATAAGATGGAATCAATAGATATTCTAAAAGACCAACAAGAGAAATAATGAATCCGTTAAACGACGGAGAAAAATTATTTGCCAAGAGGGAAAAGGTCAATCAATTACAATGAAAAAATATGTCGATGGGTTGTAGAAATAGGGAAGGGGGAGAGAGATTGCCACCCACACACGCCCTGACCGGGAATCGAACCCGCAACCTAAGAAGTGTCCTGACTGGGAATCAAACCCTCCCCTTCTGGTGTACAGGGGCAGGGCTGCAGTCCCACGGAGCCACCCAGCCAGGACTGACTCACAGTTCCCCTTGGAATACACCACAGGCCACAGGAGTCTTCCGTTACTGCACCTGTCACCCTGAAGCAACAATGAGATGTGAAGGCCACGGAAAACCTTTGGGGCTCCAGCAGAATTTAAGCAATATTCCAACCCGTGTCCTTGCAACTCAGCGATCACCGTTGTCCCGTGGCCGCTGGCTGTATCCCACGCAAGGGTCCCTGAAAGTCAAAAATGCAACGAAATTCAACACGGAGCTCGGGGAATGCCTGGGGTCGCGTGTTTTATCCGCCTGTGTTTGTTTCATAAGCAACCGAGGTGACATAGAGAAGTCCCCATTTCACAGGACACTCGAAGTGACGGCTGTATCTATCCGGTGGGTTTCTGTATGTTTTGAAACTGCGCACGCCAGGACCACCCAGGGTCACAGGGTCCAAGAGCAGAGGCTGAGGGGCAGGGGAAGCTCACGGTCAGATGAGTGGAAGGCAGACCGCAGCCCTCTGGGGCCCTGCCCACATAACGGGACCCACGGCCAAGGTTGTGTCTGCCAGGATGGGGCAGAGATGAGACCATACCAAGCCCCAGGCAGACACATGAATTCGGAAGACGGTCGTCCAGCCAGAAGTTCTCGGCGGGACAAAGGGGAGCACCCACCAGCAGAGATGGCTGACCACCACCCAGCACACATCCCTTCCCCACGCTGGTGAGGCCAAGCAAGTCCCTCTCCCACGTCTTGGAGAAAGACGCAGGGAATGCAAAACCTAGAGTCCCGAGATTTCTTTCCAAGCAATCCTATCCGGTGATAACAAAGCTTGTCCGATGGCATCGCAAGACTAAGACATCACAGCACGCCAAAGAGGTCGTTGAGTTTTATTTTTCTCTCCTAGCTAGCAGGTTGGGGCTTGGAGGAAGGGCCGGTTGCTTCAAGATGAACTGATTTCAGTTATTCCGCCCATCTAAGCGTCCGTGTAAACGGGATTTGGGAGTCACTGTCTTGTGCAGTGGACATAGTTTCTGTATATCTTTTTAAACGTTCAAGTGAGGCGGACGATTCTGCAATACATCATGTGTAGATTGTAGTGGGGTTCACCACACAGGACGTGGTATATCAAGCATTGACACGGGCGTGTGGTTCCATACCCCCAAGAACTGCCTACTCTTTGTCCGTTTTCTGTCTACGGGAATTACGATGCGAACACAGAATCAGAAAATGCCTCACTGTGTTTCCGTGGAGAACAGAGACCACCAGAAGGCTGGGCTTGGTGGAATCACTCCAGCGTCCCAGCTTCGTCTGGAGAGAAGAGGTGATTTTCGTGACCAATAACAGCAGATCACAACTGAGTAAAAAAAAATCTCTCTGACTTGTCTTGTGGGTTCCAAACGCGGCTGCGAGTGACGCATGGCATGTGTGTGCTAACTAACAACTCCCTCCTTCTCCCGGAATGTTCCAACCGGATTGTTAAAGCACCTGTATCAGGCCCAGTGGCATAATTAAATGGCACAGAGCGAGCACCCCATGTGGGGGCCGACCAGGTTTACCGGCAGAAAGAGAAGCGACATCTCCGTAAGAGAGAGGGGGCCTTCCGTGGCCATGATCGAGTGACAGGGACTGGAAGGATCGCATGGCCTGACAGATGGCAGATGTGAACACCTCCCGGTCCCCCGGCTCTTTCTTTCCCCTGCAGCCCCCGCCCCTGCCCCCAAACCCCTGAATCTCCTTCGCAGGGAGAAACATCGATTCCACACTTTAAGAGTTTGCAGATAAGGACCTGAAGGAGCGAGGAAACCAGATCAAATCTCGGAGAATCATCGCATTCCAAGGCAAAGAGTCGAAAATGTCATTTTTCCATGAAATGCGTTTCTGACTGAGGGAAATGCAGATGACTTTCACCGACGCAAAGCTAGGATGCCAGGGATATTTATGTTTGAGGAGACGTGTTAGGGGGCAGGCCTACCGGCTTCCTGCCCCTTTTTCTTTCTCTGGTCCTTGGGGCCTGTGATTGTGTCTGTGTGTCCCTTTATTCCTAATTTAAAACGTAAAAAATTGCACGCAGGGAGTCACACAGGCCGGGAAGGCGTGTCTTGATATTTGGATAATCTCATGAACTTGACCACCTCAAGCAAGAAGGAGAACATTTCCACCCATGGAAAAACTATCTTATGGTTCTTCCAGGATGGGGAATAAATACTCCCTGTCGTGTCCCTCTGCCTTGCTTTCTGCACAAAACAAGTTCGACATGTAAATAAACCCTCGTCTGTGTCTGGTGGTCTCACACTCACCGAATGTGTGTGAGAACCCCCATTGCTCATGTATCAATGCTTGATTGTGCTTTTTTTATGGAGAGTGATATGCCATGGTATGAAGGTCCTACAATAATTGGTTTATCCGTTTTCCAGTGTTTTCTGTATGCGCTAGGTTCATTACACAGCTTTTCATCTTTCTTCTGGTGATAGAACTACGAGACAAACACTGACTGATTCTTAAACGCCAAGTTCATCTTGTTAGGGTGGCCGAAAAATCTACTATATTTTTTTCCGTACCACGGCTCTAGTGGCACTTAGTTCTCTTAGTTGTCTTTCATTCGAAACAGTTTTGTCAGACTGTGTTGTGGCAGCTGTCCTATCAGCGTCCACTTAGAAAAACTGACCGCCCTGGCTGGCATAGCTCAGTGGATTGAGCGCAGGCTGCAAACCAGGCATCGCAGGTTCGATTCCCAGTCAGGGCACATGCCTAGGGTGCAGGCCATGTCCCCCAGCAACCGCACATTGCTGTTTCTCTCTCTCTCTCTCTCCCTCCCTTCCCTCTCTAAAAATAAATAAATAAATAAGATCTTTTAAAAAAATGACCAAAATCGGTGAATTTGTGTGCAGCCATTTTGATATTGAAGACGGGAGGAGATAGGCAACATTGTTGGTGTATTATGCTTTATTATTTCAAGAAAGGTAAAAACACAATGGAAACACACACACAGAAATTTGTGCAATGTATGGAAATGGTGCTGTGACCAACTGAACCTGTCAAAAGTGATTGGCAAAGCTTCTTATTATTGTTAACATTTTGGCGAAACAATTGTTTGCTGTGGGGCCGTCTTATGCATTGGAAGGTGGTCACAGCACCCCTGGCCCTTGTCCACGGGAAGCCGATAGTGGGAGACAGCTAACATCCTCAAAATAGCCAAATCAACAAGGTTATCGTTGAGAATGGAAAAAAAGCGTGTCTTTTATGTTACATAAAAAGAAACTAAACAGACTTTTTGGCCAAACCAATACTTTTCTTGGCAAAATGCCCTTGGCCATGAGGCCTTAACCTTTTTATATTTTGTTAGATTTGACGTCGGACTTGACACCTGATTCAAGGAAATTCTCCCTGGTAACTTCCTTCTCCTCTCTCTCCTCTTGATTATTTCAGGGGAAGAAGCCTTTTAATTATTTCCACACAATAGAACACAGGTTAAGGGTAATTTAAAACTGGCTTTCTACAAAGAAAGAAAACGCCTAGGAGAGGCTTAAATTTCGTGCAGAGGATCTAATTATGTTATTAATCTTCCTCATTACGAGAGTTACTGTAATTGCCTTTATCTCGAGTACTGTATATTTTCCAGGTAAAAACTCCTTCAGCTCTGACGGCCGAAGCAAACAGCAGGAGGCGGCCCCAGAATTTCGGACGTGAGGAGGCCCTAGAATTTACTCGGCTGCGCCTTCAGGCTCACTCCGTGGGCGTGCCCTCTCTGTCACCCGTGGACGCATTATGTCTTGGATGTCAACAGGCCAATTTAAGTGACTATTTTCCCTGTTATTTATCTTCGTAATCTCACTGTACATTAAAAGGCTACCGACTGTGTAGACAGTCCCGGCAGGTGTGCCACGCCTACACCTTAGCTTTTCCGTTGGGAAACGTCGTCTGGATGTATCTTGCTTGTATATTCCTATATTACCTTGCACATTTCAAACTCTACAGAGCTTGCTGATCAATCACTCCCCAGTTTTAGGAATATAGTTTGAAAATCTATAGACTTGACATACAGGAATCTCTCTCTCTCTCTCACACACACACACACACACACAAACACACTTCCCTCTGAAGGGACTATAGAAATGATTCCACTGAGCACATGTCCAAGGAACAACTTCCAAGAACACGGAAACTAGTTACCACCTGATCTCCTGTAATGCTGGGAAGACTTGGAGTGGGGATGGCTGCTGTGGCTGGAGGGACTCTTCAGTGAAAGAACCCTGCCAGTTGGCCATGAGGAGGTGCCACAGGGCTTTGGATTAACTGGAGATCCTGCCTGGATGGTGACACAGCTGAGGGTGCCAGGAGCCCGAATCATGGATGTTTGCTTCTTTTCCTGAGATACAGTACCCAGATTAGGGCAGGGGGAGAAGGAAGCACTGTGGGCGTCTGTGGGTATCCTAAAGGACTTTGATATTTTAATGAAGACATTAAGTCACTCCTTCAAATTTGTATAGCATTAAATAAACCTTTCCTTTCCTTTTCACAAATCTCTGGCATTGAGAGACGTCTTTCCTACAAGGCGGCAGACCATCGAGCCGAATAGGGGGCCCTTTCGGTTACAGTACGTCACCCCGGTGGCCCTGTGTGTGTGGGTGTGTTCTGTAACAGTTGTTGGCGTCCCCGCGTGGCCAATAATTGCGGATCCTCCCTCCCACCCCCCGGTCTGTTCTGAAACAAAATGAGATACTGCAGTGCACCATATTAAAAAAAATTAAATATCCCCCCGAAAAGGACTAGGCATCAGGAAGAAGACCCTCCAAGGTTCATAGGTTTCTACATTCCATGCAGACAGTCCAACTTTTGACGGATCCTTTTGTGCACCCCGGAGAAAACGGCATCTCGGGCGAAGCACTGAGCTCCTTCCTGCACCGGGCGGCTCTCACCCTGGCGTTTGAAAGGCTAACCGGTACAGGTTCCCTCCTTTACTCGAGGACAGCAAATGCCAAAGGCTTCCTCCCAGCAGACAATCCTGTTAGAGGTGGCGAGGGCTGAGGATTCTTTTCCTTCTACTGAGTGGGCGGGGGTGACGTTGGTTAGTAGGCGTATACAGGTCTCGGGGTGCCGTTCTGTGACACGGCATCTACATACGCATGTTGCACCTCCCCAAGTTCAGTTTCCTTCCATCACCATTTATTCCTTTACCCTCTTCCACCTCCCCACCCCTTCCCTCTGGTCATCCCCGCCCTGTTGTCTGCGTCTGCAAGGTTTCTGTTTTCTGGTTCTGTCTGTCTGTTTTTGATGAATCCCTTCAGGTTTCCCCCCAGCCCTCCAGCCCCTCCCCTCCGGCAGACGTCCGTCTGTTCTCTGTCTCTATGAATCTCCTTCCGTTTTGGTGGTTTATGTGGGTCATTCGATGCCACGTGTGAGGGAAAGTCTAGAGTGTCTGTCTTTCCCCGCCCGGCTTATTTCACTGAGCCCGATGCTTGATTCTGCTGCCCAGAACTGGCCCATTTGCCAGCCGGCTTCTTCCGTGCGTCTTGGCCATGGGAGAATCCGGGAGAAGAAGGCAGAGAGAACTCAGAGTCCTGGGTGGTGTCTGCTGCTCAAGAGGCTGTGCCTCCGTGCCGTGTCCCTTGCATGGTCCCTCACCCGCCACTAGCACCTGGACTCTGGGTGCACCATCGAGCACCCAAGGGGGTGGGGATGCCTCCCTGAGGGGGCTCACAGCCTCCTAGGCCCCTTGTCCCACTACCTTTTCCGCTCTTCGATGGCTTGGAGAAGGTTTGCTGTATGAAATGTGCCTCTTCTTTTCTTCTGAGTGACTCGTGAAGGACAGACTCTGTCCTAGGAATTATTGAAATTCAGGCACCTTTACGAGGTGGCTTGGCCCCCAGTAGAAACTCACATGTACCCCGGCACACACTGGATTTGCTCTGAAGAGACCGCAGGGCTCTCTGAAACCCTCGCCTACATGGGACAACTTTTTGCGTAGGCTTGTCCGTCCCACAATTTCCATGGACGACGCAGACCTTTGTGCAAAGAATGAGGACAGTATCATATCTGTACGTCTAGAATTTACAATTACGTGCCCGGGCCACCGAACAAAACAGTTACAATCTCTTAAAAAGTCTTCCGTTTTTCTCGAAACATGTGTGTCCTGGACATTGTTAACACGAATTTTATTGAACTGAGTCTGGGAACACGAAGGCTATTGTACCGTCAAGGTCTGACGAATAAAAAAAGAACGTATAATTTTCCAGTTAATTCATCATCGGAAACTAGATTATGCAAAGACTGATTAGATCATGTAGCTCAATTTCCCAGCAAATAGGAGTTGATTTCCTCAAGGAATCGTGGCAGAGGAGAAAAGAGGGTGGACTTGCAGAATGCCACGTCTTATCCACGGCCACGTCTGTACTGTTTGTCTTGAAAAGAAGAATCAAAGCTTCGTTGATATTCCAAGAGGATGCTGTGCACTCTCCCTTCCTCACTTATTTGCTTTCCCTCGGCAAATGTCAGCCTTGTGGATTTTAAGTCACGCGACAGACATGAAGAAAAGCTTAGACACCAGGGCAAGTCGCGTTGTTTCCATTTTGCATACCAATCAAGGAGCGTCTTCTAAAACGTGCGTATTTTAGCCTCACCGGCAGCGTCCGGTGCTTGCACCGTTGATAACCGGTTCTGGTTCCGGACCTCGGAGTGCAGTTTGGCTCTTCCGAGAAAAACCCCGAGCACAGCCTGAAGGCACAGGGCGGTTTTTAATTTGCACGGCCCTTGCGTTTTAGGCGTGAGTCACTTCCAAGGGTCTCCCAACGCATCTGTCCCTTTGTTCGATGTCCCTCTGCAGCCGGCACCGTGTGTGGGAACACACCTGATCTTACCTGTACGGAGCCAAAGCAAACCAGGCACTGAGCCTTGTTCCAACGTCTCAGACGGGGTATGCAAGGAAGGAAAACTGTGTGGCCAAGGAGGCCGTCCAAGGGAACCCCTAAAGCTGATTCAGGGGTGAAGAATCTGTTGGAAAACAAAACAAAGACAAGTAAAAACTGGCTTCCTGAGAGCTGGCTTCAGAAGTGAGGAATCCGTTCGGAGGGTGTGAATAGGTTCCGGTAGGTCCTGCTGAAATTCTCGACTGTGGTCTCAGGAGATTCCCAGGAAAACCCCAAGCCGTATCATGAAAATGTTGGGGATACAGAACGTCGATGACAACTTCCGGGCCATCGATTTACCGGGATTTGAGAGAGAGAGGCGGTTGCCCCAGGATTTCACGAGCCTAAACTGGCGGCAGGAAAAATCACTACTTCTGACGACCTCGCGGCCGGTTGTCCGATAGGAGGATCCACTCGCCGGTTTTGAAACACGGGCTTTGGTTCGATAATGCGGTTCTTGTTTTTATCCGGCCTTTCTGCCTGTTTGTTCTTGGTCTGTGTTGCAGAGCAGGGTTCCTTTGCCGTGCCCTTAATGTTTCACCTTCTGCGTAGATGCTAATATATTTGCAGTCTGATGTTATTCAATCCCTGTGTCGGTGGGCGGTTCAATTCATTCTTTCAAGGAGCACCCCGAAACGGACTCTCTCCCTTTCAGAAACCCTTGCCAGCCGTACTCCACGCTCTCCCGAATCCACATCGTGAATAGGGACTCGATCCACGCGGGTCTCACACAGACAGCATGACGTTAGCCTGACCGTCTCTCTCCCAACACGTTTCTGCTTCCCGGCTCTCAGTGCTCCAGAGAGATACGTCCCCACTGTTTTCCCCACTTTGTTTTTCAATTAGAGGATTCATCTTTCGCTTTTATTTGTATATATTTTATCTCCCACTTGAGTCTCCTGACGTCCTTTCCCTCTCTTGGTTTCTTTCTGCTCATGTTTAAGGCGGGTTTTATGCTCATCTTATGTCCTGAAGTCATTCCTTTATTTCTCTCCTGTTCTGTTTTCTTCGTTTAATTTTCTTTTCTTTCTTAAACCAACAGGTGGAGTCTCTTTCAGCTCCCTGAGGCATTAAGTTAAAGACTTCAAAATTGCACTTCTTGATTTTTTAATAAGAAAAATAAAATAGTGTCTGTTTACCACTTTACGTGAATAGTCAAAACTTAACTTGTATTTACATCTTAAATGATCATTTAAATTTTTTCACAGTGTTGTTTTTTAACATGTTATTTTTCTTTGAAGAGAAAACATAAAATTTCTTTGTGTATATAAATATATATATGTCATGATTTAGCTTTAGTAAATGCTTTTACTATTCTACAATATTAATATTTACTGATGGTGGTACAATTGTTTTATTGTGATAGACAAATATCGAAACATAGATAACTCAAATTACTTCGGTTTTCAGGAAACAGTACAGAGAACACCGTCCCGACCCCAAGTCCCAGTGGATCCATCATCCGTGAGTTCCGTTTCCACCTGGTGTTATCCGCAGCTGCAATCCCAGTTAAAATTCAGACAAAGAGAAGTGATACACGCATTAGCAATGTTTAAATACCACTGGCGCGTCAGAAAGTGTGGATTCTAACTGTTAGGTTGATGTTCAGATAGAATTCCAAAGGGCACAGGTCTGTGATGGGAACTGTAACGGGGTGTAGCCCAGAGTGGGGGCCCCAAATAGGGATTTGGAATGGAGTCCAGAATTCAAGGTGTCCAGGAAATATTAGGATGTCCTCACCACCACCCCCAACAGGTGTGGGTTGGGGGAAGGGACACATGGAGCAGGGACGTTGGGAGCTGTTTTGCATAGCAACAGCTTTGCAGCTAACCTCTGGCACGGTCATTTAACATATCTGTAACCTTTGACTGGTTGCATAGATATGTTAAATAGCTGTGGCCATGCTCTGAGCCAGGGAGAAGGGAGTGACTTCAACCCAAGATGTAACTAGGAGGCAACTCCCTTGCTTACAGCTCCTGCATGAGAGCTTGGAGAAGATTGGGTCCACGCTATAAGGCCATAGCTGCCCAGACTCACGATGGAAGCCCAGTAAAGCTGGAAGGGTGTGGGAGTGCTGGCAGGTGCAGCCGATTGTGGGAGGAGTCGGAAATGGGGCTGCAGAGGGAGATGGGTGCGGGCATTTAAACCCAGACGTGGCAGCCGTTGGAGGGAGGACCACGGCCAGTGCAGAGAGAACCACTCGGTCTTTAGCAGACTGGGGACTCCTGCAGCCCTGTGAGAGAATCATCGTGTGGCCTTCGCAGAGACCCGCCACCGGGCTTTGGCAGAGTGGCGACCCCCCTCCTCGCAGCCATTTGCAGAGAGAGAACCATGCGGCCGTGGCAGTGGAGGAGAGGACCACACGGCTTTGCCACAGTGGGGACCCCGCAGCTTTAGAAGGGGGAACCACCACCTGCTTTAGCAGGGATCCCGGCGACACAGCTGATGGTGATGGGAACCGAGAGAGGCCTACCAGCCAAGACGGATTACTGGGAAGAACTGGGGGCTGCCTGAGCCTCGGACTTCTGTTTCCTTTCCTGAGATACGGTACCCCAGACTGGGCAAAGGGGGAAGGAAGGACTGTGTGTGTTTGTGGGTGTTTTAAGGGACTTTGGGATTTTGATGAAGACAGTAGGTCACTCCTTTAAATCTGTATAGCATCAAATAAACATTTCCTTTCCTTTTCACGAATCTCTGGCATTGAGAGACGTCTTTCCTATAAGGCGGCGGACATAACGGACCTGGGGGGTTCCTTCTGGTGATAGTATGTCTCCCTTGACCCCCCTTTCTTCTGGAACAAAAGCACCATTGAGCTCAGTGGTCTAAGTTCCTCCCAAGGCCAGCGAACGGTCTTATCCACATAAATTCTCATTAAAATTTCGAAACCTTCCTAACACCCAGGATGAAGGCAGGTGCACTTTTTAAGGCCCCAAACCAAACAACGTTGCTGTAAGTATCCGTTCGGATTTCCATTAAAATTCCGGTATGGAAATGTCTCCCCAAACCAGCATTCTCCCACATCACCTATTCAACTCTAAAGAACATCAGGGTACCTAGGAGAATCTTCACATGCCACTAGTGTGCTTATTAGATCAAGTTTAAAGTGACAGCAGTTGCCTTAATAACTAATTTCAGTAAAACGTCTTAGTGCATTGATTAGCCGAAATTAAAAATGACTGTGCTCTATTTATTTGTACAAATTCTAATTGGAGTTCCTTAAACAAACAAGGTTAAAAAAATAAGACACGGGTACACGTATTAGCTCGACATTTAAATAATTTTGTTTTCTTATTAGCTCAGATCCAAAGACAATTTTCACATTCAAATGGGTTTGAAAGCAAGCACATTGGGGTCTGTATTATTTCAGGCTCTGATGCACACCGGGGGGCGTTGACCTGAGATTTCAATTTATGTTCCATAACCTGAAAAATCTGGGTGTACTCATTTACATGAATCATAAATAACTCTGGTCTGCTTATTGAGTCGATCATAACATCAACTTTTAATTGCAGGTGAGAGCCTGAAATTTCTAATTAAAATTTCCGGTTGAAATTTTAACCATGACAAGCGCTACTGTGTTTATTATAATAAATACAAATAACACTGGTGAAATATTAGCTCAACTTTCAATTCAAATCTTATAATCCAGATAAATGGAATAATATATACTTGTGTACGAGATGGTTTAAATTCTAAACAGCAACGGACTACTTCCTAATTTGCATTCCATGTGAATCAAATGCAAATACTCGTTTCTAAATAACACTAGCATACTCATGATTGAATTTCCAATTAAAATTTAAAAATGAAAGTTAATACCTTAACATAGGGTGGTACGTATACCAATTCCAAACGAAAATAATCTTGACTTATTTATTAGCACATACTCAATTCACATTGCAATATTCACATATTTCTGGTAAAAAAGACGGTGCACTTATCAATTAAAATCCCTCGAAACACAGATAGACGTCCACATTTTCAAATAGCGATCGTTTACCTATCAATTCTAATCCCAAATAACACGGCTCTGCTTATAAATTCAAATTATAATTTAAGTTCTAAAATGCAAACAACTTGGATAACAAGGGCCTCTAAGCTGCTTATGTAAAATTCAACATGAAACTGATCTTTCGTATGCTTATAATTTAAAAACCGAATACCCCCTAAAAGAAGGGCTTACACACTCCAGAACGTGAATTCCAAGTGAGCACGTTGTCCTTCTTGATCCGAGTTCCCTTCAAACGCAACAAGGCACCTCATACAAGCAACGGTGCACTTGGCTCTCGTGGGAAATAGTGCTGGGGCTTACGTGTTCAAGTTCAAAGTCAAAAAGCACAGTATCCCCATGCGGTCAGCGGTGCCGTTGCTGGTCTCCAACGGACACAGCCCTGGCGTGCTTCCTGGCTCATGTGCCCATTTCCCTCATGAAGCCTGAGTGACACGAACGTCATGGGTGCATCCGTTCATAGATACAAGCACGACGGCATCTTAATTCTGTCTTAAATGTCTGTGTCCAAACGACCGTGAGGAGAACCACTGGTGTGCTTATTGGTTTGTGGGTCAACTCTACAAACTTTATGGAATGTCAAAAAATGGAATTCACATACCTGCTGTACAATACATGCATAAATGCCTACAGGGCTGTTTTTTTGTATTTAGCTACATTTCATGAAGAAAACATTATTTAAATAGAAGGGTAAGATTAAAACATTTTGGGGGGATGGCTGGGGGAGAGGGGAGTGGTGGGGAGAAAATGGAGACAGCTCTACTTGAACAACAATAAAAAATATAAAAAATTCATACAGTCACACCCACCAACTCTCTTTGCTAAAACATGAATCTATAATCTAATCGATAATTGAATATAATTAACATGCCAAAGAAAATCAGGCGACAGAGTAGCTAGTTCAGTGATACCATAAGGAATATGACTTTATTTCTCTAAGAATGCATGCAAGAAAAATAATAAAAGGACTGTCAGGGAATACAAAAATAAAAGTTGTAAGTACCGTGACAACCAAAAAAAAAAAAACAAAAAAAAACAAAAACCCAATTTCTATACAGGGTTTAAACGTGAATCTGCTTCAAAGGACGAATGTTATTTATTCCAGGTAAAATGCTAAATGTGTCTTGTGAGAGGCGGTTTGGGGCTAGAACTTAAAAGTCAATTTTAAAAAAATATGCTGAATGCATGTTTGGGATTTCTCTGGAAAACGACATCTAAGTTAAAAACCATCATGGATGAAATTGTGGATCCTATTAGAGAAATTTTGGCATTTTACTTGAAAGTAATCACTCAGGCTCGTAAACAACAAAATGTGGACGGGAATTTTATTTATATGTATTTCTGACATGTTTTAAACATTTCCAAGTGCTTCCTTTTAATTTCCGTAACAATGCCCACTCATACTGTAGAGTTCATTCAATTATATTTATAAGCAAATGTAGCTCATTTCACATTAAAATAATGTGCTCTTTCACTGGATTTAAGGTAAGGAGAAATAGTTCACCTGGAGGATGATGATATTATATTGTATTTAGAACTCTATTCGGAAGACGGAGGTCCTATACAAACATCCTTTTCCTGGGATCTGGGACAGGGGCATTCCAAAAAGATTCAGAAATGAAATCATTTCCATAAAAGGTATCTGTGTATTTCACCTTTTCTTCCCTTCCCCTCCCTCTTCCCTCTTCCTTCTTGCCTCTTCCTTCTTGCCCTCATTGTACCAGTTATTTATATATTGTGTGGATGGGCTGAAAAATCAGTGTGTAGTTTTAAATACAAAAGCCTTCTTAAGTAGGTCATTGGACCGTGGGTTCTGTGACATGCAGGATTCAGAGGTCATGGATTAAATTAGGAGGACTCCCTTACAAAGGGGAAGTCACTTGAGTGGTATGTAGAATATTTCGTTGTTTCTTAGCCACAAATTTGTTTTTCCACTGGCATCATCATCAACGGCCTTTTACGGCAGGAACTATAAAAAGAACAACCATGGGTCGGAGAAACTCATTGGAGGCACCTGTGTAGACGGATGGCACTGTGACCTATTTATTGAATCTGTTTATCTATCTATCACCTACAACTCCATACCTAACTCTCTCTATATCTGTAAGTGTGGAAGGATGGATTTATCTTTTATCTCCTACATAATCTATCACCTATCTTTAACTTTATCTATAATCTCCCCC
>PVIA01015767.1:0-21458 GCA_004024845.1 Tonatia bakeri | reverse complement strand
AAATGGACTTGACTGATCTATTTAGAGCCCTCCATCCCAAAGAAGCTAAATACACATTCTTTTCAAATGTACATGGAACATTTTCAAAGATAGACCACATGATAGGGCACAAAGCAAGTCTCAACAAGGTCAAGAAAATCGAAATCATACCAAGCATTTTTTCGGATCACAAGGGAATGAAACTAGAAACCAACCCTAAAGGAAAAAAACCCAAATACTCAAAATCATGGAGATTTAATAGCTTGCTACTAAACAATGAATGGGTCAAGGATGAAATTAGGGAAGAAATCAAAAGGTTTCTGGAAACAAATGAAAATGAATTTACAACAACCCAAAACTTATGGGACACAGCAAAGGCAGTATTGAGAGGGAAGTTCATAGCGATACGGGCATACCTAAAAAAGATAGAAACATTTCAAACAAACAAGCTAACCCTATGTCTACAAGAATTAGAGGAACAACAACAAAGACAGCCCAGAGCAAGTAGAAGGAAGGAAATAACCAAGATCAAAGCAGAATTAAATGACATAGAGACTGAAAGAACAATTCTAAGGATCAATGAATCCAGAAGCTGGTTCTTTGAAAAGATAAACAAAATTGACAAGCCTTTAAGCAGACTCATCAAGAAAAAAAGAGAGAAGACCCAAATAAACACAATCAGAAATGAAAGAGGAGAGATTACAACCGACACCACAGAAATACAAAGGATTGTAAGAAATTACTACAAAGAACTGTATGCCAAGAAATTTGAAAACCTAGCTGAAATGGACAAATTTCTAGAAAAATATAATCTTCCAAAACTCAGTGAAGAAGAAGCAGAAGCCTGAACAGACCAATAACAGCTGACAAAATTGAAACAGTAATCAAAAAACTCCTGATGCACAAAAGCCCTGGACTGATGGTCTCACAGGAGAACTCTATAAAAGATTTAAAGAAGAGCTAACCCCTATACTTCACAGACTATTCCAAAGAATTCAAGAAAGACAGAAGACTCCCAAACTCTTTGTATAAAGCCAGCATCATCCTAAACCCAAAACCAGATAAAGAAACAACAAAGAAAAAACTTCAGGCCAATATTGCTGATAAACATAGATGCTAAAATGTTCCACAAAATATTGGGAAACCGCATCCAGCAACACATTAAAAAGATCACCCACCACGACCCAGTGGTATTCATCCCAGGATGAAAGGATAATAAAATATTCACAAATCAATAAATGTAATAAATCACATAAATAAAAGCAATGACAAAAATCACATGATCATATCAATAGTTGTGGAAAAAGCATTTGATAAGGTACAGAACCCATTTATGATAAAAACATTCAGCAAAGTGGGAATGGAAGGAGCATTCCTCAACATAATACAGGTAATATATGAGAGACCTATAGCCAACATCATACTCAATGGTAAAAACTAAAGTCTTTCCCACTAAGATCAGGAACAAGACAAGGTTGTCCACTTTCACCACTTCTATTCAACATAATACTGGAAGTCCTAGCCACAGCAATCAGACAAGAAAATGAAATAAAAGGCATTCAAATTGGAAAAGAGGAAATAAAATTGTTATTGTTTGCAGATGACATGACAGCATACATAGAAAATCCTATAGACTCCACCAAAAAATTGCCTGACCTAATAAATGAATTTGGCAAAACAGCAGGATACAAAGTCAATATTCAGAAATCAAAGGTATTTTTGTATACCAAAAATGAAACATTAGAAACAGAAATCAGGGAAAAAATCCCATTTGATATAGTAACAAGAAAAATAAAATACCTAGGAATAAACCTAACCAAGGAGGTAAAAGACCTGTATGCAGAAAACTACACAACACTGAAGAAAGAAATCAAGGAAGACACAAACAAATGGAAACATATACCATGTTCATGGATCAGAAGAATTAACATCATCAAAATGTCCATTATACCCAAAGCAATTTATAGACTTAACACAATACATATTAAAGTACCAATCAAATATTTCACAGATATAGAACAAACATTTCAAAAATCTATATGGAACCATAAACAACCCCAAATTGTTGCAGCAATTTGGGGAAAGAAGAGCAAAGTAGGAGGGATCACAGTACCTGATATCAAACTGTATTACAAGGCCACTGTAATCAAAACAGCCTGGTACTGGCATAAGAACAAACACATTGACCAATGGGAAAGAAGAGAAACCCCAGAAATAAACCCAAGTCTCTACGGTCAGTTAATATTCAACAAAGGGGCAGCAGCATAAAATGGAGAAAAATATCTTCTTCAACAAATGGTGTTGGAAGAGCTGGACAGCTACATGCAAAAAAATGAAACTCAATCACCAACTTACACCATACACAAAAATAAATTCAAGGTAAATGAAAGACTTAAATATAAGTCATGACACCATTAAAGTCCTAGAGGAGAACATAGGCAGGAAAATCTCAGATATTCCGTGCAGCAATATTTTCACTGATATGTCCCCTAAAGCAATGGACATAAAAGAAAGAATAAACAAATGGAATCTCATCAAAATAAAAACCTTTTGCATGGCTAAAGAAAACAGAATTAAAATGAAAAGAGAACCAACTGTATGGGAAAACATATTTGCCAATGATACCTCAGACAAGGGTTTGATCTCCAAAATATATAAAGAACTCACACTACTACACTGTAAGGAGACAAGCAAACCAATTAAAAAATGGGCAAAGGACTTGAACAGACACTTCTCCAAGGAGGATGTACTGAGGGTCCAGAGAGATATGAAAAGATGCTCGGTATCACCAGCCATCAGAAATATACAAATTAAAACCACAATGAGATACCACTTCACACTGCTCAGAATGGCCATCATAAAGAAAACAACAGACAACAAGTGTTGGAGAGGTTGTGGAGAAAAGGGAGCCCTAGTGCACTGTTGGTGGGATTGCAGACTGGTGGAACCATGATGGAAAACAGTATGGAATTTCCTCAGAAAACTAAAGATGAAACTGCGTTTTGACCCAGCAATTCCACTGCTAGGATTATATCCTAGGAATCCTGAAACACCAATCCAAAAGACCCTATGCACCCTAATGTTCATAGCAGCACAATTTATAACAGCCAAGTGCTGGAGGCTATCTAAGTGCCCATCAGTCAATGAGTGGATCAAAAAACTATGGTATATTTACACAATGGAATCCTATGCAGCAGAAAGAAAGAAGGATCGCCTACCCTTTGCAATAGCATGGATGTAACTGGAGAGCATTATCTAAGTGAAATAAGCCAGGCAGTGAAAGACAAATACCATATGCTCTCACCATTAACAGGAACCTAATCAACAAAATGAACAAGCAAGGAAAGTTAACCAAAGACATTGAAAATCAGGACAGGCTGATGGTTACCAGAGGGGTGACTGGAGAGGATAATGGGAGAAAAGGGTGAAGGGTTTACAGGAACAATTATAAAGGATACATGGACAATAACAATGGGGGATATGGAAACAGGGGAGGGAGGTTGTGGAGGCCTGGGGTGCTGGGGAACTGAGGAGGGAAAAGGCAGAAAACTGTAGCTGAACAACAATAAAAAAAATTAAAGAGAAAAAAGAAAAACTCATCATGCAAAAATAAAGTATGTTATTTATTAAAGAAGAAATTAAATAACAAAAAATAAAGAAATAAATAAGTAGATAGATAAATAAATAAGAAAAGTTTTCAAAGAAAAGGTGACATAAACAGATTGATGCATGCTTTGAAATCTCTTTCTGGTTATAGATGGAGTTTGAGTGGGGAAAGGGACACATACCAATTATTATTATACTTCAGATGTAAACCTGTGCTGAAGCAGTGGCCATGAGAACAAAATTAAGAGGAATTAACACAAAAAAGATTTAAGAGAAGTTGGTAACTTGAATGTAAACTTGGCTATACTAAAGGACAGAGAAAAGAAAATCAGATGATCTTTAGGTTTCTAGCCCGAATAAATGGGTGATATCATTATGCAAAATGTAGAATAAGGGAAAAGGACCAAGTTAGTAGATGAGAGGATGGGTTCAGTTTTGAAACAAAATCACCCATCCTAGTCCCAACCATTGAAAGAAGAAAACCCTCAACTAGACTTCTCTCTATAAGGTGTAAAGAAAAATAGATCTCCAAGTTGCTCCAGGAAAGTATTCTGTTACCTTTATGACAACAACCTAAAATTATTAATAGTTTTCACACACTAAAGTCATTGTGGTTCATCAACACCAAGGATTATAACCTCAAAGGGCTCTTTTGGCAAGGCAAGTGATGCAGATCAGATGAAGACAGGGAAGTGAATTAGAAAGTTTAAGCCTATCAAAAGGAGAAAGTTCTTACTTAGCTGCAAATTGTTGTCCTTGTGCTTCAACAGAGACCCTGTGTAGACAGATCTTTGAATGTTTCAAAAGAAATAATTTTATGCAAGTGAATTTTTATGTAAATGCTTCTATTTTTACATGCTACCATTTAAAAGAACAAACATTGAGCAGCCAATGAAATTTATCCATGGCCACTGGACTTTCAACCTTCTTGAAACTAAAAGTTTGTAATTTTGGCTTTGAGATAATTTTGTGAGAAGGAGCTCCAAAATCTTCTTTCAGTTACAAAAGTAGCTCTTTTCATTGTCCCTAAATCTAATTTTCCATATATAGCAGGGTCCTCCTTTATGGTGTTCCAGGAATTTAGAAACAGCTCTGCTCAACTCACCCATGTCATTCATTTGACTTTAATCATAACCCCTTTCAGCATTCTTGTTTCTGAACAAATATTACAGACTAGTCTATGTTCCTAGGACAGTGTTTCTATAAATATAGAAGTGTTTATAGCTAAAATTGATATGATATTGGGATATCTAAAGTGAGTATAACCTCCTCCTATTAGAATAAACCAAAGCTAGAGAGACAAAGTGCATTGTTCATAGGTCATACAATGAGTTTTTGACAAAGTGAATATAATCACTAGCTTTACTGACTCTCACTCTTTTGTCTTCCTCATACCTGGGCTGAGAGCTCATGATGCGTTTGGTTAATCTTTTCTTGGTTATTTCAGTTAGCTGTTTCTGTGTAGCAAATGAAATATCAGCAGCATACCACAATATGCAGTGATGTCTCACCTATGTGTCTTCAGGTTAGCCAGGCTTCACCTGGCTTCAACGACACTCCCTTCGGTGTGGCTCCAGATACCAGGTCTGGCTCTAGTCATCATGAATAGCCCTGCTCCCATTATGGGGCCCCATCTACCAATAGGGAAGAGGAGTGCCTACCTGAGGAGCAAACAGAAACATACATGCCCTTAAAGTCTAAGCTCAGAATTTATGTGCTGCCATTTCTACCCACATTCTTCAGGTAAAGTAAATCATCTGGCAAATCCCAACATCAATGCGACATCAAGTGCATAACTCTGTGAAGATCAGGACAAGAGGAAGAAATGAGCATTAATCGTATCTGTCACAGCTACCATTAATTGAGGGGATGTATTATGTCTGGCATTGCATTGAGCAGTTTACAAATATTATCAAATGCAATCTTATAAGAACTCTGTGTAGTATGTATAATCACCTCTACTTCACAGATAAAGGAACTCAGTGTTAGAGAGAGTAAACAACTTGGTGGGTGCCACACACACTAGTAAATGGCACAACACACTTTGAAAATAGATCACCTGCACACTTCTCTACTAAGTGACACTGGATTGTTTATTGCCTAGCTTCAGAAGCTCACTATATTTTTGAGCCTTAGAAATGTATCAGTTGATCTATGTTTGCATGTTAGACAGTCAGTCATGGTCAAACTCTTCTGTGGTCAAACCCCTGTGGTTACAAGACCCAAAAGGAATAGGGGAGAAAGGCAAAGAGGACTATAAGAGGAAGACCAGCATCTTCTGTGGCAGCAATCCCATTTCATATGTACCCAGACTGAACCCATTAAAAAAAAAAAAGAATGAAAATGTAACTCTCTGCCAAAATAATAGTATGTAACTATTGGGTAATATGTTAGATGATTTTTTAAAATATTTTCTTTATTTATTTTTAGAGAGGAAAAAAGGGAGGGAGAGAGACATTGATGTAAGAGAGAAACATAGATCAGTTGCCCCATTCAGGGACCAAACCCTCATCCCAGGCAGGTGCCCTGACCAAAAATTGAACTGTTGACCTTTCACTTTGCAGGACAACACTCATCTGACTGAGCCACACCAATCAGGGCTTAGCTCTTTTACATTACAGCTCAGGCTTTGAGTGGGAACCATAAATAAGAGTGAACATTTTCTCTTGAAACACAGAGATCATATGAATAACTGGAGCTGATTTAACTTGTTAGTTCAGACAGGGAAGACAGGGTCTTACTTAACATTAAGTTGAACATCACTCTCTCCTTTGTACGATCAGATTTCTAACCAGAAAGGGCAAGATCTGGCAATAACACTGACCATAAATGGATATATGATGAATTAGGTCCTGAGTCAGAGATCATTGATCCTCTGATGTTCTGTTAAAAAGGTAGCCTAATCTTCCTACCAGCTTTTATTGTGCCCTAAATCTTAATGCTTGGTTTCTAATCTGATCCCCACTGAAAGTTGCTGTTCTGATAACTTTCTGGCCCCACCAGACCATGTCTTGAGACAGAGGAACTACCCTAATCTGACAAAGACTTTTCCTTAAAACGAAGACTCTGGATTTGACTCTGACCCATTCTCTCCACTATCACAGCCCCAAAAGATTCAGCAAGGACCTGCTTGCTGATAGGCCTGATTTTACTGTCCACTAAACAAGACTGAAAAGTCACAGTACCTTAACAGGGGATCTATGTTACCAGATCTTTGAATGTTTTAAAAGATATTTTAATGTAAATGGAATTTTATGGAAATTGTCCCAGTTGGTACTTGGATCACAAAGGAAATCCAGGATAGCTTCAAACCCTCAATTAGCCACCATCAGAGGTCAGTAGGGAAAGGGTCTTACCTAAGGCCAGACTTATCAACATCAGCATCACTTTTAGGTGTGTACCACTGAGTGCTACCTTCTTCATGGCTAGTCTGGAGCCCAGTGACAAACCACAATCTAGTCCAGGAGTCAGCAAATTATGGCCTGTGGGCCAAATTTGGCTCACTGACTGTTTTTATACACAAAGTTTTACTGAAACTAAGCAATGCTCATTTTTTAATGTATTGTATTTTTAATCTACAGCTGCTCTTATACCATAACAGCAAAACTGAGTTGTGACAGAGACCATAAGAAGTACTAAACCTAAAATATTTACAATCTGGCCTTTTGTAGAAAAAATTTTGTCAATCCCTTTCTAGTCTTTGGGATATCTACAGAGATTGGTTCAGGCCCTTGAGCTGAGAATTATCTTCTGCACAGCTCACTGTCTCGATTTTTAGAGAAATACTCTATCTTGTATTTGGGGTATAGTTATTATGAACCATGTGTTTAAAGCTTAGATATTATATCTGTTTTAAGACTTTTCCACAAATTATATATTTATATTATACATATATTTATGTTCTTGGACAATCTTTCCATTGAGAAGTGGGTCTCTATCCCCTCCTCTTGATTATGTGCAGGCTTATAACTCATGTATAACCCAAAGTCTGTGGCAGATGTAACACTATGTGACTGCTGAAGCTCCCTATGAGAAAGAGTCTAATTTTCATCTTGTGTCCTGCAACACTTACACTGGAATCTGGAGCCACCATTTAAGAAGTTTTGTTGACCAGAGACCACCATACTGTGAAGAATGTCAAGCCACATGGGGAGGCCATTGAGCAGATTCTCTAATCAATCATCCTGGCTGAGTTTCCAACAGCCAGCATCACCTGCCAGCCATGTAAATAAGTGATCTTGTACAGCCAGCCCAGTTAAGCCTTTAAATCACTATAGCAACTCCCAACATCTGACTGCAATTTCATGAGAATCTCCAGCTGGGCCCTGCCTGAATTCTTGACTCACAGATCATGAGGAAACTTAAATAGCTCAGTTTTTTATTATGGAAAAGTATAACATTAAATTTACCATCTTAACCTTTCTTAAGCATACACTTTATATTGTTGTGCAACAGATCTCTAGTACTTTTTCATATTGAAAAACTGTAACTATACCTACTAAACACTTATTCCCCCTCTTCCAAGTCTTTGGCAACCACCTTTCTGCTTTCTGTCTTCATCATTTTTGACAACTGTAGGTACTTTATAGGAGTGCAGTCAGCTAGGATTTGTCCATTTGTGATTGGCTAATTTCACTTAACATAATGTCCTTGACATTTATCCACGTACCATGTGTCAAAATTTCTTTATTTTTAAAAACCAGATAATATTCCATTGTATGTATATTCCACATTTTTTATCCCATTCATCTGTATATATATATTTGGATTGCTTCTACCTCTTGGATATTGTGAATAGTGCTGTGATAAACATGGGCATGCAAATATCTCTTCAAGATCATGCTTTAAATTCTTTGAGATATACATTCAGTAGTGGAATTGCTAGATAATCTAGAAATTCTATTTTTAATTTGTTGAGGAACCTTTTTCATAATGGCCATAGAATTTTACATTTCCACCACCAGTATAGAGAGTTCCAATTTCTCCACATCTTCACCAGCACTTACTATTTCCTGTTTTGTTTTGTTTTTAACAGTATCCATCCTCATAGGTGTGAGGTAGTATTTCATTGTGGATTTGATTTGCATTTCTCTTATGAGTAGAAATGCTGAGTATGTTTTCATATGCTTATTGACCATTCGTATATCTTCTTTGAAGAATTGTCTATTCAAATCCTTTGTTCTTTTGTAATTGGATTTTATTGTTATTGACTTATGGAAGTTCATTATATATATTATTTGATTAACCTTTTCTTATTTTTTATTTTTATTTAATCTTTACTATGTTTTTCCCATTATCATTTAGTACCCTCATGTCCCCTTCCCCCCAGCAATCTGCACACTTCTGTCCATGTCCATGAGTCCTTTTTCCTTTTTACTCAAATGGCTCATTTAAGCCTCTAAGTTCCAGGGTAATCTTTTATGCAGCAAAACTACCAGAACACAAATTTTGTACCTGGGAGTGGGAAATTTCCATTTAAAAAGTGGTATAGGCTTAATGACTGAATGAAAAGTGGAAGCTTGAAAAACCTTCAGGAGACTTTTAGTAAAAGCCCAAAGGGCATCAAGCAGAGTGTTAATAAAAGCTTAAAGGGCCTCAAGAAGGTTGTGGGTAGGTAAGAGCTTATGGGAGAATAAGGCAAATGTCATTAAAAGCTGGTTGAAAGGAGACCATAGTTTTGTAGTGGTATGAAATATACCAAAACTGTCCTCTTCACTAATGTGGATAATAAGAAATATACCTAAGAACTCAGTCATCTGGCTAAGGTTGTTTCTTGACAGGCCACTGAAGGTGGCATCTGGCTTCATCCCGAACCTACAGAAAAAATCTGAAATGAACTGGAAATGAACTGCTCAGTTTTCAAGTAGGATTTAGAGGAATTATAAATAAAGCAAGACATTTTGGGTTCAAAAATAAAACCATTTCCTATGTTCAATCTCTCCTAGCAAAAGATTCTCAATGTAAGAAAGGACCTCAAGGCAAGAGTCAAGTCCAGGTTGAAATTTTAAGATCCTTTTTTAAGACATCAGACGAATCAAAAGTGCTTCAATACAGACCCTTTCAAAAGTACAATAAACCATCCAACAATTTTTATGATTCATTTTTTTCTTCATTTTTATTGTTGACACTATTATAGGTGTCCCCATTTTCCCCCCTTTACGCACCTCCACCGAGCTCGCAGCCCCCTTCCCTCTGGCCATCATCACACTGTTGTCTGTGTCTATAGGTTATGCATATAAATTATTTGGCTAATCCATTCACCTTCTTTCATCCAGTCCCACAATACCTCTCCCCTCTGACAACTATCAATCTGTTCCATGTGTTCAGGCCTGTTTCTATTTTGTTCATCAGTTTATTTTGTTCATTACATTCCACATATAAGTGAGATCATATGGTATTTGTCTTTCTCTGACTGGCTTTTTTCACTTAGCACAATAATCCCCAGGTGTATCCATGCTGTCTCAAAGGTAAGATTTCTTTCTTTTTTATGGCCACATAGTATTCCATTGTGTAGATGTACCAAAGCTTTGTTATCCACTACTGATGAGCACTTGGGCTACTTCCAGGTCTTGGCTATTGTAAATAACACTGCTATGACCATAAGGGTAGATATAGTCTTTCAAATTGGTTTTTTGGGATTCTTAGGATGTATTCCCAGAAGTGTAATTGCTGACTCAAAGGCAGCTCCATTTTTAATTTTTTAAGAAAACACTGTACTGTTTTCCACAGTTGCTGCACCAGTCTGCATTCCCACCAACAGTGTACTAGAGTTTCTTTTTCTCCACATCCTTGGCAGCACTTGTTTGTTGATTTATTGATGATAGCCATTCTAGTAGGTGTGAGGTGATATCTCATCGTGGTTTTAATTTGCATCTCTCTGATGAGTAGTAGAAAAAAATGTAGACAGTACAATCTCAGACATCTCTCATAGCAAGGGAAATAAAGGGAAAAATAAATGAATGAAAGGATCAAAAAACTATGATACATTTACACAATGGAATTCTATGCAGCAGAAAGAAAGAAGGAGCTCCTACCCCTTGCAACAGCATGGATGCAACTGGAAAGCATTATACTAAGCAAAATAAGCCAAGCAGTGAAAGACAAATACCATATGATCTCACCTTTAACAGGAACCTAAACAACAAAGCAAACAAACAAAATATAAACAAAGACACTGAAATAGAGAACAGGCTTACAGTGACCAGAGAGGAGAGGGGAGGGAATTTCAGGGGAAAAGGGGAAGGGTTTACAGGAACAAGTATAAAGGACACATGGACAAAAACAAGGGGGTAGAAATTGGAGGGAGGTGGGGAGGGTTGGGGGTGAGCTGAGATGGGAGTAAAAGGCAGAAAACTGTACTTGAACAACAGTTAAAATAAAAATAAATTAATTAATTTAAAAAATTTAAAAAGAATTTAAAAAGAAAAAAATAAATGAATAGGATTACATCAAACATAAAAGATTCTGCACAGCAAAAGAAATCATTAATAAAATTGAAAAGGGAACCCACTGTATTTGGAGAACATATTTACCAATGTTACATCTGATAAGCGGTTAATTTCCAATATATAAAAAAGAACTTACAAAACTCAACACCAGAAGACAAACATCCTAATTTAAAAAATAAGCAAAGTGTTGCCAGCCAAGATGGAGGCATAGGTATGTATACTTTGACTCCTCACACAACCAAAAGAATAAATTAAAGAAAAAAAATAACCAGGACTGCCAGAAAATCAAACTGTATGGAAATCTGACAATCAAGGAATTAAAGAAGAAACATTCATCCAGACTGGTACAAGGGGCAGAGATGGGCAGCTGGAACAGAGAGGATGTTTAGCAAGGAGGCGGCTGACAGACCTAGTGGACCTATATTTGCATGAAGATAAACCAGGAGCAACAACTGGGGAGCAAGACAGACAGCTCAACCCAGGGTTCCAGTGAGGGAAAATAAAGCCTCAAAACCTCTGACTGAAAAAACCTGTGGGGTTGAGGCAGTGGGAGAAACTCCTAGCCTCACAGGAGAGTTTACAGAGGAACCCACAGGGTACTAGAATGTGTACAAACTCACCTACCTGATAATCAGCACCGGAAGGACCCAATTTGCTTGCAGGTAGTGAAGGAAGTGACTTAAAACCAGCAGAGAGCTGAACAAGTGTCATTGTTCCCATTCAGACCCCTCCCCCACCTACTGCATGACATTGCAGAGACATGTGTTGCCCTGCCATGGCAAATATCTAAGGTTCTGCCCCTTACTACATAACAGGTGCATTGAGACAGAAAAAATATGGCCCAAATGAAAGAACAGATTAAAGCTCCAGAAAAAAATACAACTAAGCAATGAAGAGATAATCAACCTAACAGATGCACAGTTATCAGAATGCTCACAGAATTGGTTGAGTATGGTCACAATACAGAAGAAAAAAAATGAAGGCTATGAAAAGTGAAATAAAGGAAAATGTACAGGAAACAAAGAGTGATAGGAAGGAAACTGGGACACAGTCAACAGTTTGGATCAGAAGAAAGAAATAAACATTGAACCAGAGCAGAATGAAGAAACAAGAATTCAAAAAAAAAAAAAAAAAAAAAAAAAAAAAAAAAATGAGGAGAGGCTTAGGAACCTCCAAGACAACTTCAAACATTCTAACATCCAAACCATATGGGTGTCAGAAGGAAATGATGAACTGCAAGAAATTGAAAATTTATTTGAAAAAATAATGGAGAACTTTCCCAATCTGAAGAAGAAAATAGACTTCCGGGAAGTCCAGGAAGCTCAGAGAGTCCCAAAAAAGTTGGACCCAAGGAAGCATACACCAAGGCACATCACAATTACATTACCCAAGATTAAAGATACAGAGAGAATCTTAAAAGCAAGAGAAAAGGACACAGTTACTTACAAAGGAGTTCCCTACAAAGGAGTTCCATAAGACTATCAGTGGATTTCTCAAAAGAAACCTTGCAGGCAAGAAAGGGCTGGAAAGAAATATTTGAAGTCATGAAAGGCAAGGACCCACATCCAAGATTACTCTATGCAGCAAAGCTATCAATTAGAGTGGAAGGACAGATAAAGTGCATCCCAGATAAGGTCAAGTTAAAGGAGTTCATCATCACCAAGCCCTCATTACATGAAATGTTAAAGGGACTTACCTAAGAAAAAGAAGAAGATCGTAACTATCAACAGTAAAATGACAACAAACTCACAACTATTAGCAATCAAACCTAAACAAAAACAAACTTAGCAAACAACTAGAACAGGAACAGAATCAGAGAAATGGACATCACATGGAGGGTTATCAACAGGGGAGGGCAAGAGAGAATGGAGAAAAAGGTATATGGAATAATTAGCATAAATGGTAGGCAGAGAATAGATAGGAGGGGCTAAGAATAGTACAGGAAATGTAGAAGCCCAGGAACTTATGTGTATGACCCAGGGACACAAACTAAAGGCAGGGATGCAGACAGGAGGAGGTGTACAGGACAGAGGGAAATAAAAGGGTAAAAACAGACAACTGTAATAGCATAGTCAGTAAAATATATTTTTAAAAATAAATAAATAATAAATAAATACATAAATAAGAAAGTTAAAAAATAAAATAAAACTATCATATGATCCAGCAATTCCACTTCTGGGTGGAAAAGATAACTATAATCCATGTTCACTGCAGCATTATTAACACATGGAAACAACCTGTTATGAAATGGAATATTATTTAATCATAACAAAGAATTCTGCCATTTGTGTCAACATAGATAATCCTTAAGGTTATTATGCTAAGGGAAATTAATCATACAAAGACAAAGTACTGCATGATTTCACTTTCGTGTGGAATCTTAAAAATAGAAAAACGGACAGCATAGAAACCTAGACCAGATTGGTAGTTGCCAGGGGTGAGGGTTTGGGGAAGATAATGGGTGATTCAAACTTTCCATTTTAAATTAAATTTCCAGTTCCGTCTGGTGGTGAGGGACAAAACCATATGATCTCACCTTTAACTGGAACATAATGAACAAAAGAAAGAAGCAAACAAAATATAATCAGAGACATTGAAATTAAGAACAATCTAACAATAACCAGAGGGGAGGAGGGAGGGAACAGTGGGGAGAAGGTTTTTCAGGAACTGCTATAAAGGACATATAGACAAACCCAAGGGGGAGGGAGAAACCAAGGGAGGGAGGTGGGTTTAGCTGGGGTTGCAGGGGAGGGGTGGGGAGAAAATGCAGACAACTGTAATTGAACAACAATAAAGCAATTTTAAAAAATTAAATTTCCATCATATTCCCAGAATTTATTCTATGCAGAATAATTTATTCTGGGAATATAATGGACAACATGGTACTATACTTAAAATACTACATTGTATATTTTAAAGTTGTTAAGAGAGTAGATCTTAAAAGTTCTCACCACACACACACACACACACAAATTTTAACTATGTGAGGTAATGGGTGTTAACTAACCTTATTACAGTAATAATTCCACAGACATATATCTTAAATTAATATATTTTAAATATTAAACTTACACAATATTATATATCAATTATATCTCAATAAAGCTGTGCAGTGGGAGAGAAAAGATAAGGAAGAATGATTCAGATTGTAGAACAAAAATCTGACAGGATGAAGACAGGAGCCATGAAGAACAACTCTAATGGTATAAGACTGCATGATAATCAAGGAACTGACAAAATTTACTGGGCTAGATTTCAGAATTGCTATGTATCAGCAACTGATATGTATTTCTCTCTGTTGTGAACAGGAGTGTCTATTGCAGTTTTTTTTATTCTTAGACCATTATTGCATATCAGGAGTGTAAAGGAAGAGATGATTTACCTCTCTAAGTCTTTAGATTGAGACGAAGCATATTCAAGAAACTTCACCAAAGAACCTTACCCTCACCCGGGCCTGATTTAGAAAATGAGATCCTGGAATATGAATTTGATGACATCTTCAGCTAAATTTTCATCTAACAGATAGTACCAAATTCCAGTCATTTGGGGGAGCCAACTTTGGAAAAACAAACCATTATGGAAAGCAACAAGAATACTTTAAAGAGGTCAAATGATCAGTTAAAATGGAGCTTAAAGAGCTATGCTAGACACCTTTGTAATTCAGGAAACCTGAAAGCAAATTTTTGTTGCCCACTGTAACACCACCTAATGTTGAAAATGGTATCAGATCCCTTTCTTCACTGCCTAAAGGCCAACCAAAAGCTGACTTCACTACCCATCTCACTTGCACCAGATACTTAGATTGACCAATGAATAAGTGGCCCAGATGTTACATTTGTATTTACTTTTTAAAGTGACTCAACATAAAAAAATATATTAAAGATTTTATATATTTGTTTATTTATTATTTACTTATTTATTATTTTTAGAGAGAGCAGAAAGGAAGGAGAATAAGAGAGAGAGAGAAACATTGATCAGCTGCCTCTCACATGCCTCCAACCGAGGATCTGGCCCACAACCTAGGCTTGTGCCCTGACCAGGGATCAGACCAGTGACCCTTAAGTTTGCAGAACAACACACAACCTACTGAGCCACACCATTCAGGGATTAACAAAGACCTGTTTAGTGTTTTTACATCATGAGCTGGAGAAAAATATTTGGTAATCATATAAGCAGCAGTGTCTTAGTCAGTCATGTTCAGTCACAGTCTAACACCAAACTCAGTAGCTAAGTAACAGAGAGGACAATGTAGGAAAAAAGCTTCCAGGATGCCAAGGCTACCCCAAGCTGAATTCTACCTTTAAAAAGTTGTAAAATCCCTCTTATAACAAGAACTCTCTTAGTCCAAAGTAATATCTCCTGTTCTTACTATCTGTGACAGGAAGATGAAGTTGTCACTTTGGCTTTAGCAAACTCCCAAGAGGAACACCAAGCCCTATGACCTGGAGGACAAAGCAAAGAGCAGAAACTGAGATCTGGACCTAATTAGCAAACAGGTCACAAGCAGAGTTAGTTGCTGTTGTTGGGTTTTACCTGCTGTGTTGTGACTGTTCAAGGCCTGACAGGTTCACAGTATTCGGGAAGACAGAAGAATATTCATGGAGCTGTTGGAATGTCTGACATGCCTTTATTCAAGGGTGGGCAATCCACACACACTCAAGCTGCATGTTTCCCTGCATGCCTCTGCATGTCACACTGCATGCCACCTGTTTCCTTGCATGGCACATGTCATGGCACCCAGTGGGGAGTCCTTACCTGCTTAAGTACTAGAGACAAAAAAAAGATGGCAAAAAGCCAAAAAATTATATAATATAGCATGATTCTGTGCATGCGAGCCCACTCCATGTTATGGGAACCATTTATTGGACCCAGTCTTGAGGCTATGAGAATACTACTTATCTGACCCATTCAAGGTCATGGGAAAACTGCTTCCCTTAGTTACTCAGATACCTGGGTGAGGAGGCCAGACTGCCTCCATTTACCCTACAGTCCACCCCTTCCGGTTTCCACACCGCACAATCTATGTGAGGATATCTTCTGCAAAGTTCTCTTGGCGAGGAGGGCAGAGCCCTGCACTCATAAACCACAACAGCAGTAGATGACAGTGATAAGTAATCAAAACACAAGCACTGCCATAGCAACAGTACAAGCTGCAAGAACACAGAGCCAAAAGACAGGCAATCAGGCGACCCCTAGGAACCATGGCCAGTCCAATTCCCATACAAGTAAGGACACCCATGTGAACGACCTACCCAGAGGGTCCCTGTGGGAACTGCAGCCTATGCAACATTTTGCACCTCCCAGCAATGTCCAAGAATATGGGTCTGATGCAGATCTGCCAAGAGTCCAGTCCACCCTAGCTTGTCCTTGAGGCTTTTAACACAGAGGGGGTGCTGGTCCAGCCAACCCCATGGTCCCAACCATAAGCCAACCCTGAGCCATCCTATGTGGAGCAGCTGACCAACGGCCAGGCCACTACTACACTCCAGCACAGATGACAGTCCAGGTCGTGTTCTACAAGGAACGTGCACTGTTTCACTGGTCCTATAGACAGAAGCTGGAGAGATGCACTATGGGAGGCCAGCAGACATGCTCAGGGGGAGTTCAGTACAGATCAACCATGCTAAGTAGTAGCCCTTGAGGCATAGGCATGTACCCAGTTCACTATACTCTAGGGGCAAAAAGATAGAGCAGTTATAGGCACCAGTAAGGGTAAGTCATGACCCTCAGGCAACATACAAGCAAGCTTCTAGTCAGCCAATAAGACAGTGGCTGGCAGAGGGGGTCTTCATAGTCATGAATACCAGATCTTTTGTGTCTCAACTGGGGGCTCAGTGTCTACTTGCAACGAGAGTGGAGAACTCATAATGGGCCATAGGGTAATCACAAAGGTGACATGAAAAAGCATTTTGTGGTTCACTGGCCCTGGATATGTCACCTTTAAGACTGTCGGTCGTGCCCCAATCACCCAGGGCACTATTTGTAAGTTTCTCTCCACCCTTTGCCCCAGGGGCAACAAGAACCACCCAACGCATTTGGGGGGGGGGAGGGGGCTTTTATTTCCCAGGGCCACACCCAAGTGGCTGTTTTCCCTCACTCCAGGCCCTCCAGAGTGGGCAAAAGAATATTCCCGTTTTCCCACGCCTGGTTTCACCAAAGCATCCTTAGTCTGTACTTGCCGCTGAACTGAAGCTGTAGTCCGGTGGAGTAACACTTCCACCAGGGCTGGGGTCCCACTCCAACTCCTCTCATTTAGAGTCTGGAGGACACCCATAAATGTTTTGTCTAACCCCCACAATGTAAGGATGGCAGCCACAACTCACAGGATCTTGTCCCTATAATGGCCTATGCATAACTGTCTATTTATTTGCATGCCATATAGAGATCCACAATGTTAGCCCTTATACATTGTACAACTATCTGTGCAAATAGTCAGGAGCAGTGCCTCAGTTGCAGCCAAGAGTCACAACAGCACACAGTTCTGTTCAATGGCTACCCTGACCTATGGGGGGATGCTCAGCGTATCCCTGCAAAGAGCCTTACCAGTTCCCCCCATGAGGCCCAGGATACACTTAGGAATGGTGAACACCTAAACAGTATACTCACGAGGGTACAGTTGCTCCAAAATTCAGACACAACCACAAGGCCTTCACCTTTTCTGATCCCCACCCATCCCCTGCAGATGGGTTTCTTGGCTCTTTTCCTATTTAAATTTTAAAGGATATTTCCTCCCTCTTTTGGGGATATTGACATAGCCAAATGGTCCTCTAGACACACAGGATGGGCCTCTTTGGTTATACCCCCAGGTTTTGGACAGATAATTTAGGCCTGCACCAGACACTGGTATGCGGGTACCAGGAGCTCACAGTTGCACAGGACCGGTGCACACCGTCAGGGTGGGCGCTGGTTGCTGGCACCAGCCACTGCATCCCTTCCGGTTGACCCGGCTCTCTTTCTGCCATTGCAGCGACTCTGGCCGCTGCATCTCCAGGGCTCTGGGTGCCACATTCTGCTCCGCTGTCACCTCCTTCTTCTGGGGCGGCTTTGACAGCACAGCACTTGCCTGCACTAAGTGGAGCCTACTGCCCCCGCTGGGGCTCTTTGGTCCCCTCCCTATCAGTGTGCTTTCTGGGTGTCCGTGCCATCTCCTGCCAGCTCCAGCCTGCTTTCTTGCAGCCTCCCGGGTTGTGCTGCCAGCTCTAAGAGCTCCCACAGCAGCCCCACCTCCTGGAATGCCACTGCAAAGTTCGGCTGTGCACTGGGCCTTGGCCCGAAGGCACAGGAGCACACACTACTTTCCCACAGGCATCCCCACCTCTTCTAATTAGCGCACTCTGAGCAGAGCATTCCAGCCCAGCGCCCTAGTCCTCCTGGTCAGTCACTCCAGGCAACTGTGTTCCACATCTGTGTGGAATGGGGGAGGGATGGGGATCCCAAACTGGCTAAATTCAAACTCCCCCAAAGGTGCCATAGCCTGCTGCCCTCAGGGAACCCAACCCTTTTCCCTGAATTGCTTACTACCAGCCCTGAGGGCAATTGCTGCAGCAAGGAGGATTGCCACAGCTCAGCCGCTCTGAGGCTTTTCACCAAGGAACAAATTCAAGGCTTCAAGGCTTTTTTCTGCCTCTGTGTTAGCATAACTTTACTGCATCAAGAAGTGGAGTCTCCCCTTCTTCAGGCTTCAGGGCTTCCACTCCCTCTTGGGGTCCTTGGAACTTCCCTGCATCATGAAACATAGTCTCTGTCTCAGCTCACAAAGCTGAAAGAAGCACCCAGCCCAGGGACCCCACAACCCCCATGGCCGCAGGGGCACTGGGCCACTTCAGGGTCTCCCTAACCACCTTCAGGGCTTTCTCTGTTATATTATGTGTGCCACTAACTTCGAGACTGTCCTGGGGTGTGAAGGCCAAACCTCCAGGAGCATGATCGCCCATCCAGGCCCCAGTCTGGGGATGCCAGTTCCATACTTTTCTGAGAAGAATCCTGTTACCTATGCCAATTGCGTTGCAACCGTTCAAGGCCTGACAGGTTCACAGTATTCAGGAAGACAGAATATTTGGGATGACCAGCATGCCTTTATTCAAGAGTGGGCAATCCATACACACTGCAAGCTGCATGTCACACTGCAAGCTGCATGTCACACTGCATGCCACCTCTTTCCTTGCATGGCACATGTCATGGCACCCAGTGGGGAGTCCCTGCCTGCTTAAGTATTAGAGACAAAAAATGATGGCAAAAAGCCAAAAAATTATGTAACATAACATGATTCTGTGCATGTGAGCCCACTTCATGTTATGAGAACCATTTATTGGACCCAGTCTTGAGGCTATGAGAATACTACTTATCTGGCCCATTCAAGGTTATGGGAAAACTGCTTCCCTTAGTTACTCTGATACCTGGGTGAGGAAGCCAGACTGCCTCCATTTACCCTACACCTGCTCTAGTGTTAGTAGTCATTTCAGGATTGTAGGTGATTAAAAGATTAAGAATTAAAGGCATCTTCACCCCCAAGTTTGTGCTGGGTTTCATCTTAGCAATTGTTCTCTCACTACCTGAAATAAAGTTGCTGTAACAGTGTGAGAATTGTTATTTCTAAACAGAAATAAGGTAATAGCAAGGAGGAAGTAGGATGGAAATGAACATTTGGGGCCACTCTCAATAACAAAACTACAAATAGGGAGCCTACTAGGAAACCCATGAGTGCCAGCAGTATTTTGCCAATCCTATTACTTTTAGTGAGCCTCCTTCCCCAGGAGAAGTACAAAGAAGAGAACTGACTGGCTGCTATGAGCCACAGTCAGATATCTAAACATCCAGGGAGCCTGGGGACTGGAAAATCCAGTTGTTAATGATGATCACCATGAACTGTGCATGTTTGCTAAGGAGGAACAGTTCTCTAAAAATGACACACTTTGTCATCTGCATAGCTGAGACATAGGACATTGTGAGAAAGCACAAGAAGTGTTACCGAATACCAGATTTTACATTTCAGGAACCAGAATCTCAGGGGATCCAAACCAACACAGAAAACATCAATGCAGATGTGCACACAGTTTGATTTAGTAGAAAAGCTTTCTACAGGTATTGCAGAATTAAGTAACACAGCAGCAGTGGCAGGGCAGGGAATACAGAAGCAGAGAAGGCACAGAGAAACTTTGAGCCAAGATGTTAAATGACCCAGTGAATTAATGGGGAAAAGGGAAATGGAGATAAAGGGAGAAAAAAGCACAAGAAGGAAGAGAAAAACTAAAGAAGGAGGAAAACAGAGAGGTAGTTTATAATGGAGAAATGATGGAAATAAGAAAACCTCTATTTTCCAAAACCATAGTTCTCACCATATAGTAGGGTAATTATTGTTTACATCTATTATCCTGCCTTATTCAAGACAAGAAAATCTCTCCTCATCCTTCTCTTTCTCCTCCTCCTCTCTCCTTTTCCTCTTCCCCTCCTCCTCATCCACCTCCTTCTCTTGCTTCTTCTTCCTCTTCTTCATTCTCTCTCTCTCCCTTCCTCTCTCCATCACCATCCTGCTCACTTGGCCTCCAAATGTTTCTTGCATCCATTACTTTCTTTTCACATTTGGCATCTCTTGCCTAAATCATTGTCTCACAGCTTTCTAATGCCAATTCCCTCTTTTGCTAACATTGTGATCATAGCCAAAATAGAAAATAAATTATATCATGTCCTTGATTGAAATTCTCTGGTGGCTGCCAATCACCCATAGGGTCAAGTGGTGAATTAAGAGTGGAGAGAGAGGTAAAGCAAATATCCAGCTGAGAAGTCAGCCACTTCTGTCTAGGGTTCAGCTCTTTAGAAGTCAGATGTCAGAAAGACACAGTAGAGGCTGACATGCACAGTAAGGCATATGACTGTAGTATGCCATATGCCATGCACAGTATGGCATATTACCATGGCATGGCCCAGGGTGAACAAGCATACTTTTGGCTAAAATAGAACATCTCTTCTTCAGTTATCAATTGTTTCCATTAAGGAGAAAAGTCAAACAATGCATAGGAGAGAATGCTATAATTAAGAAGTGCAGTATAACTGTTAACGGTCATGCATTTAGCATCTGGAAATTCAAATATGTTGCAGGGGGGCTGTGGGGTAAAACATGTTTAAATGATACAGGAAGTTCTGCCCACTATGCACTCCATAGGATTATGTATGAAAGTGAGCACGAGCTGAATGACATTAATCCATTATCCCTTCATTGGTCTCAGTTCCCTTGAGCCTCTCAGAATGTATGCATTTGCCATGTGAAGTGTGATTCTGGTGTATATAGATGCAGTCACTTATATATATCTTTTATTACATACTTTAGATCACTATATATGTTACTATTTGTACATATGTGAAGTTTTACACAGAGAAAATCATGTATACTGTTCTTTAAAGAAACTTAAATTAAAAATTTGCAAGGGC
>PVIA01015766.1:0-21482 GCA_004024845.1 Tonatia bakeri | reverse complement strand
GTTCTAGGACCCTGTGGGTCTCTCTGATGAGCTACCCTGTGAAGCTGGGAGTTTCTTATGCTGCCGCATCCCCTGCAGTTTTCTTTTCAGTCATAAGTTTTGAGGCTTTATTTCCCTGCAGTGGAACCCTGGGTTGTGCAGCCTGTCTTACTCCCCCGTTGTTCTTTACAGTTTATCCACATACAAATGTGGGACTGCCCGCTCCTCCATGCAACACCTTGCTGTATGCTGTCCCAGCTGCTTGTCTCCACCCCTCCTACCTATCTGGAGAATGTTTCTTCATTAACTCCTTGGTTGTTGGACTGCATGCAGTTCAATTTTTCTGGCAGTTCTGGTTGATTTTTGTTTTTAAATCTGTTGTTGCCCTTCTCTTGGTTATGTGAGGAGCCACAGTATATCTTCCTATGCCTCTATCTTGGCTGAAAGTAGAATCCTGTATCTTTAGATTAATGTCACATCCCCTTGAGCTAACTTGCATGGGCCCCACTGCTTGCTGATAAGAATTAATAAGTGAATATAGGGAGATAGTTGCTTCAGTTCTAGGTGAGGGGAGAACAATGGCAAGTGGCTAAATTTAGAGAGAGGAACTCTGAAAAGATAATAGGTGCTAGAATGGTAAGAACAGGCCAGGGAGAAGCCTGCAAAGGGAATGGAAGAATCCGAGTGTGTCCTGCAGATTTTCATTGTAGTTTCCCTGACTGAGGGGGTGATCATTACATACTGGGAAACACCCATGTGAAGTACATGACTGCATCTTTTACAAATTTATAGGCTGAAGATATTTTCCTCTATGCACAGCATAAACAAAGAAGACATTCCCATTAGGGTAGACCATGCTCACTGCTCCCCTTTACATAACATAGAAAGAATAATATACAAGTTACCTGTCTGTGTTCTCATTGCTTTTTTGGCTATGAGAAAATTTAGGTGTAACTTTTATTCTTGGTTGCAGTAATTTTTTTTCTGAGTCATCTTATGTGTATCCTCTTTTCTTGGTAAGTTTCTGGTCTTTCCATTTTCTATTTGCCTTAATGCATGGTTTGGTATGTGCCTCTACTCTTTAAGCTGTTTCTCATTCTTTTGGTAAGCAGTCTGGATTTTAATTGAAAATAGTGAATTGTTCTGCTCTGCATAATAAATTTTTTTTTGTCTTGACCCCAAGTGCAGGGGTTAAAAAAAGAGACTTGTGGGGTTAAAAATTCAGTGACATGACAGTTTAGGTATGCTAGAGGCCAAGGGGACAGGTCCTGTCACCCTCACCCTGTAGCCTAATGGTTTGTACATGTCCCAATCCAACTCTCAGCCCAGCCCCGACAGTCCTGCAGAAGGTGGGCACCTGAAAGAAAGCCCTCCCTATGTGCCCTCCTCGATATCTTATCCCCTCATCCCTTTGGAGATTTTTTTACTGTACCCATTCAACAAATACTCATGAAGCACTTATTAAGTATGAGGTGCTCTCCCTGGTGGATGAGATACAGAGAAAAAGTGGAAATGAGTTTTAACAAAAATATTTCATGAAGGGCCCATTCCCTAAATCTCGTATTATGAATGGCATAGAATTGGAGCTGTGATCCACTCTCTCCCCACAGTGTGCTGCATGGGCTCAGCAGAATCTCAGCCCACTGACCCAGAGGTTGCTAAAAGCCATGCAGGGTCATGAGCAGGACTGTGGGCTGACACTGTCAGAATCCTGCTCAGAGGGAGGTTTGAGTTGTTGACTGGGTGACCCACAGGATGTGAACCTCACTTTGGGGGAGTTTTTCCTCCTGTCTCTACCTATAAAGGACCCATTGACCTACAATGGGATGAGGATGTCACAGAAGGAAGGGGGTGCCGAACATGGAGAACCTGAGACCAATAGTGCCCTGTGAAGAGGGTAGTGAGGAGTCTGCCTGACCATTGGCCTCCCCAGTGATGACACTGCATGCGCCACAATGTTAAATCAGTTTCCTAAAATATGCAGGAAGGAAAGGCTGTCCTTTTTCCCTCAAGACCACCCTAGTGACTATAAGGAGATCACAGCCATTTGGGCAGGATGAGCAGATTCGTGAGACTAATCACTGTCACCTACATTGGTGTGGAAGAAAATGTTCTATGGAAAGTATCTTCACAGGGTGTTGTGATCATATATTTCTAAGAGGGAAGGCCATGGTGAGTAGCCATACTGAGGCATGTAACTTTTTTAGTAAAAGGTTTACCTTAGTCTTAAACAAGCTGTGTCCATTGCTTCTGGGCATCTAGGTTAACATACCTTTGAAATGCATGTTTTCAGACTCCTTGGGAGAAAACACATCAAGAGGACACATAATCTTGTTAACTATCTAGTAACCCATTCCCCACCTTGCTTTCATACACCTTCATGTAATCTTCCTTATCTTCCCTCCTTAATTCCAAATGCATAAAAGAACCAGCAAAGTGCCATTCTGAGAAGCATTTTCTCGGTCTGTTGTCTTGCTTCAAGTATCCTTTGTTTGGTTCAAATAAACTTTTATAAAAATTTGCTACAGGTTTGGAAGTTCTAAGACTGTAATTGCATACTGCCAGGTGATACATTCTGGTGGTAAAGGGTGTTCTGGTGCAGCTCATGAACAACTAAAGACAATACCCGTGTCATAGATAGGGCTGGGCTAGCCATGGGAAGAAACCGAGTGAGGGTAGGAGAGTTTGGCATCAATAGTGGAGGCATTTGGACAAAAAGGAATTGAAACTCTTGGAGGCTGAGATCTGCTGCTGACTCTGACACTGATGTGGTCTTGCATTGGTTCCTCTGGGGGTCTGCTGTGTCCTCACTGGAAAAGAGAGGGCTAGCCTGGGCCCTTTCCATGGTTAACTGTGACCCAAAGCTGTGCTCTTAGGCAGGACAGAGGGTGTCCTTTGCCACGAGCAGGACCAGAAAGCTTCATGTCCCACTTTCAGCCACTTTTCACTTCCTCATCCCACAATCAAATGCATCACTTCCCTTTCCTCCCAACTCCACGAAGGAATGAATTAACACTGGGCATGAGAAAACTATCACTGAATTGTCTTGTAGAGCAGCAGAGAGCTCTTCAGAGACCCAAGGATGGGTTGAGGAATGTCTCTTCAGGCTGGGAATTCACAGACAGCTAGGTAGGAGGAAGAGCAGGAGACATCATTCCACAGTCCGTCTGTTCGAAGGACCACACAATCCTCCCCTGAGCCATAGTCATTTGGCTCATCTTCCTTCCAGTTGCTGTAGGTCAGCCCCCCTCCTGTCATATACACAAACTGGCCTTCGGTCACTTCATCTGTGATGCCCAGGAAGGCACTGTCCTCAGCCACATGCTGGATGGCCTCGTTCTCCTCAGCATTCTTGGGGGTGGCCACGGTGGCCTGGAGCTCAGTGCACAGAGCCTTCACCTTGGAAAATGGCATCTTTTCACCATTGGTCACATAGAGCTTCTTTCCAGATCTTTTGCCCAAGGAGAATGTTTGCACTGAAATCACAAAGGAGGGAGGGGTTGACTTGACTTGGAGGCCAGCCCAGGACAGTAGGCACAAGGGCCCTTGACTGGGTACTGAGGTCTCTGAAAAACAGCCTGTGCTCAACCTCCTGACCACCTGAGGTCACATCCTAGTAAGGAAGAGCTCCTCAGTGGTGGAGCAAGGCCCTGGCAGAAAGTCTGGTTTCTCCTGGGATATCCTACCCTTGAGACAGTCCATGCATTACAAACTGGGCTGGTGCAGATGAACATAGGAAAACATACTTGGCCCTGATATCGTGCTTAGACACCAGGATAAGAAAGAGGCATGGACAGCCATCTGAGTACAGTGGATGCTGAGGAAGGAGCAAAGATTCTTGAGTCAGCCAACCTCCATGCAATCTTTCCTTTGCTGCTTCTCAGCTGTGTGCTGTTGAATGAATTATTCATGATTCCTAGACTATTTTCTGTCACTTGTAAATAAAATAGGTATAATACCCACAAACAGTGTTGGTGAGAGGATTGAATGAAACCATATTATGAGAAAATGCAAACCTAGCCCAGGCCTTGGTATATAATAAGTATCCAGATACGTTAACTCCCTTCCACCCTCTTGAAATCCTAGAGCCGTCTGAAGAAAAAGACAAGAGTTAGGAATACAGTGTGTACAGAAAGAAGGCTTACATTTTGTCATGTGGTACAGTTGGGACTTCAGGTGCCTTATCTCTCTCTCTAAGTCAGCCAGTATAATCTCAGCAACTGCAAGGCAATAGGGAGAAGGGAATCTATTGAGAAACAGACCCTAAATTGGAGAGCAGAGTATTTCTGTGTGTGTGGGAAGCTCATTAAGAAGCTATGCTTATTGCAGAAAAATAAGAAAATAAAAGGAAAAGGGAGAAAATACACACTGTATCCTGGATTTGCAGATATAATTCATAACTGTTATAAATTATATGTCTGAAACTAGTACTAGTAATAACAACAACTTCTAAACAATTGCTCTGGATCCTTTTCTGCACATAGTGCTTAAATATTGTAATACTATAATTATTTATCAAAAAAAGTGCTTCCCTGGCCAGGTGGCTCAGTTTGTTGGAGTGTTGTCTCCTACATCAAAAGTTTGTGGGTTCCATTCACAATCAGGGCACATACCTAGGTTGTGGGTTCTGTCCCCGCTGAGGACACTTTCAGGAGGCAACTGATTAATGTTTCTCTGTCACATTGATGTTTCTCTCTCTCTCCCTCTACATCTTTTCCTGTCTCTCTAAAATAAATGAACATATTCTTGGGTGAGAATTTAAAAATAAAACCTAACTCATTCTTCTTTTTGAAAAGTTTTCTTCATCATTCTCTCTTATTTGTTATTCCAGGCAAACTCTTTAATATTTTTATTATAGTGATAGGCCTGTGGTCAAATATTACTATGTGGTCATCATTTTTCTTTTGTTGCTACTAATTACTTTATTTCACTCTGAATTAATTACTTTATTTAGTTGCTTTATTAATTACTTTATTGAACCAGGGCTGTTATGAAGCAGTCCATTTTCATGCCACTCTTGTGACAATAGACTTAAACTGAACACCCCAGAGGACCCATTTCCTCTCTCGCATTCTGAAGCCTCACATTGCACTGTTCCAGCTAAAGAAAAGCAGGGGTCCATCTTCTGCAATGGCCTGCTCAGGGGGCGGTCAACAGGAGTGGGAAGTCTGTACTCAGAACCCATGGGAATCCCTTCAGTCCTTAAGTAAAACTGGGAGGAATGAGAGTGCTGGGTCAGGAAGCAGAGGTGAGCATCTGCCAGTGGGGCAGCAAGAGAAGGGTCACCTCCCCCATGGCCCTCAAGTTCCCAGGGCCCTGGGTTCCCTTAGCCCAAACTGTGCTGGGATGAGGTCCTTACCTGAACTGCCTCCACAATCTCCTTTTTGGCCCTTTACTCCTGCTAACCCAGGAGCTCCTGGAATTCCTGGAGGCCCCATTTTCCCTGGAGGGCCCTGCAAGCCTTTGGGCCCTTGACCTGTTGGAAGATGAAGGAAATGTGACCCTGTGGCTGTTGCTCATTCTCTTCCATCGAATGCCCTGCACTAGATTCACTTGAGTGCAGAAACCACCAGTACAGTAGTGGTGACCTGAAAAAAAAAAAAGATCCTCCTGCATCACAGGACCAGCTACCCAGACAGGCAGGATACCCCTCGTTAGGGACAACCACACCTCATCAGTTCCTTTGTGGAAAGGTGGGATCCAGGAGAACCACAGAAGCATTTTTGTTTTGGAGTGAATGAAATTGTACAGGAATTATTCTGTTTTTCACCACCCATCATAATGGAAGGTGAGCCTGCTCATGGCTCTGTGCTAGATCCCTCATAGGGAACAGTCTTCTCTTGGGAGTAGAGATTTAAGAAGTCAGACCAGCCTGATGTACCTGGTTCTCCTTTTTCTCCTTTGGGTCCATCTCGCCCATCTCTGCCTGGAGACCCATTGGTGACCGGGATGCCACAGGTAATCACTGAACAGGTCTTCTGGGCATCCTCACAGGATTTTATTTCTAAGCAGGACACTGTCACCACACACAGAAGGACAGGAAGTGATAAAAACTGGAACATGGTCCTTACCTAGTAGTGGAGTAAGTCAAGGAAAATAATTCCATCTTATCTCATTTAGTCAACATTCGCTACCACCTCTGGTATGTTGGACCTATGCTTAAGACAGCACACACAGAAGGGAATTCACAACCCTTGACTCTGAGTTACTTGCAGGCTATTAAAGAGACAGACAAGTAAAATGTGTTAGAATTAGTTCAGTGCTAAAGCAAAGGTAGATGCGAGAGGACTGTAACAGGAGCCTGCTCTCCCTGGGCCTCAAGTGCCCCTGTGGTACAAGGTATAAGGTTAGGCAGTTCCTATGCATGAGAGCCTACAGGGTCTGGACATGGCAAACTAGCTCTGTTCCTTGTGGCCTTGCACAAGGGCAAGCTCATTACCTCTGTGAGCTTTGGCTCCTTTCTCAACTCCATTTTTTGAGGACCAAGTGAGCTTTGGTTTCCCTCTTCTTCCCCTTCCTATGTTCCCTAAAGCTAAACTCAAACTATTGGAGGTGAAGTGAGGCTCCACAGGGTCCATTTCATGGTGGGAGCTGGTTTATGACATCTCTTCTCCAATTTCACATAAAAATCCCTATTTTATACTTCAGGGCTCCACCTACCCTCAGAACCACAGCTGTTTCCCCAGAAACTGTCATTTTGTCTAAAGACTCTATTTAGTAACGGACCCTTTCTGGGTGATTAGGACCCAGAGTGCCCTGAGATAGTGCTCTGACCCTCAAAAGGAACATTCTTTGATCATTCAGTCTTGCCACATGAGACTCACATTTTCTTTTTTCACTTGGTTTGAAATTTTCTACTGTGAGAACTTTTTTTTTTTTTGCTAGCCAGAACCCAGGCTCCTGTAATTTTTGTTCTGGGCTTGGTAGGATTTAAGCTCCTGCTTCTTCTCTGCATGTTGTCCAGAGGCCTACCTAGCTCTGTACCCCCATCCAGCTGCCAGATTCTACCAAGTCTTTGCTTGGTCTGATTCCTTTTCCAGGAAGCCTTGGCAACTCAGCCCCCATGGGCCTCTCCCTCTGCTTCTCTCTCACTGCTAATCCTAATGTTGCTGGTAACTACTCATGTGCCCATGTATACCCTGCCAGTTCCCTTATGCATTCCTTTCCTCCAGGACTCAGTGAGAAGTAGTGAGTTAGAAGGAACCTTTATCACTTTCTTTTTCACCTTTCCTATTTCTATCTTTCCCCTCCTTCCTTGATCATAGTGGAGGCCAAGGTCAAGTTTAAACACACTCCACTTTCATCCTTTCCTCTGGCTGAAAAGACCACCTTTCAGTTTGAAGATGGTCAGTGGATCCAAGAAGAACATAAATGCCACAGATAAGAGAGATACAGAGGCCCTGAGTGGGCCTGACAACCCCACCAAAGCCCTTGCCTCGATCTCACCAGTATGAGGTCAAGTGGCCAGACTCTTAGCTCTGGACTCCACCTCTGATTCCAGAAATGACTTACCAGGGACTCCTTAGAGCATGAAGACTATGGTAGGGAAGCTGTCTTCCAGCCCAGGCATCTGGCAGATGCCTCAACAATGTCAGGTCCAATTAACCTTGTGACCAGAGGCAGTGGATTGACCTTCAACCCAGGTTAATAGACAACAGTCCTTAGAACTGCTGTATGCTGGGCAGTTCTTCAGGGATGCTGGTGGGCTTTCCAGCCTAGCACTGGGCAGCTCTCTATTTTAAACCCTAAACTTTTCCTTCTACTGCCCCTTCCCATGCATCCATGTCTATAGCTCAGCAACCAATCCTCTAGAATCACAGATTTTCAGAATATATCCCTGCGGATATTTTTTTTATATAAGAGGCATGCATTGACATTCTACCAAACACATGCTTATGTGTGTGCTCATGTGTATATATGTGCACATGCAGGCACACACCTCTGCATCTGTTCTACTTCACCCTTCCACGTGTGTTTAGCTTAGTGACAACACTGACTCACCTCATTCCAACCTTCTCATTCAGAACATCTATCAAGTGTCTTCCTTGGGCATGTCACAGGGTTATGCACAAGGAGAAGTATTTGTAGGTAACTTACATTCAAAGCTGAATGTGGCATTTGCATTGGCTGTTCTGGCCTAGAACTATTTTCTCTATCTTTGCAGAACTTTTCGTGTTTATTCAGATTTCAGCTTAAATATTATCTCTGGAGAAAGGGCTTTTCTCTAGCCATTTAACTTTAAGTAGCCCCTCTATCGTGAAATTGTAATTCTCCACTTAGCTTATAATTTATCTCTATGTAAAATAATCTTTATTTGGTTGCACATTATTGACCATCTGATTCCTTTAGAACAGAACAAAAGTATTCTTCAGCTGCTGTATTTCCACATAGAAGAGTGCCTGGAAACAGAGTTAATGCTTAATAGACATTAATGGAACAACTGAGTCCTCCAGCATCATGTCCTAAAAGCAGCCCTCTTGATTCCTCTACAGCTAGAGTGAACATCTGTGACCACATTTTCAGTGTTCTTACTTTTCTAGGACAGGAGCTTTGTTTGATTCACCTGCTTGTCTCTGAGGTGCAACCCAGGGTTGGGTACACAGAAGGACCCATTGAGTGAGGAGAGAAGCAGAGACCATGAATAGCACAGATACCAGACCAGTGCATGGCTCTTCCATGCCTGGGTTTCCAGGGCTATCAGTTAGTATTGCCAAAGCCTAATCAAGTGACCTTTTTCAAGTCCCTGACCTGACTTTGATTCCTACCCTCCCCCAAACTTACATTACCTCTTTAAAACACTTAGTCTTATCAAGTGACTCAAAAGATTTGCTTTTTTCCTGGAGTAAAGCAGGAACTGGACCACTTTTCTTTGACTATGCTTTGTAATTGGTGTTCTGACTTCTCAAAAGTCATCAGCCCTGTGTACTCAAGTCCTCATGCCCTGCTCAGCAGCCCTCTCAGGTTCCTATTGTAAAGGAACCTGCCAGGCACTAAGGGGGACCATTGTAAAGATGACTCCTCTCAGGGATGTGTTTCCTAATGCCATTGACACAACTTTAAAGGGTCCACAGTCTCAGATAACAAGGAACATTCAACCCATAAAGCAAATGAACAGGCCTCCCAGAAAGGTGGAAATTTGAAATTGAGTGACTTACCTAAAACCAGAACCATACATGTGCTATAGACGTAGAGAAAGGGCTTTTGGGATAGAATGGAGTGGATAGGCAGGAGGAGGGAGGAATGTGCACTGTCAGTGAAAGGACAATAAGAAAGCCTTGACTTTATAATGGAAAATGATCCTCTTTTGAGTTCACATACCCACAAGTATGTCCTCTCATTGATCTGAAGTTTGAATGTATGCTATTATTTTTATTTGCTATAATTATAATTAATAAATTTTCCTGTTTATGTCAAATGAAAAATTGTATTTCAAGTGTCTCAGCTCATCACAACCTAGTGCACTGTGGGGACATACAAGCAATGAAGGACCTTACCCTTAAGCCAGGCATCTCAGGATTTGCTCAGATGGAACCAGGTAAATTTAAGTTCACCTTGCAAAAATTATCAAACACAGTAGGAAATAAGCAGAGTGAAAGCTGACTGAGATGACAAACCTCAGAAATAGTCCTCCAAGTGAGTATTCAAGATGTTGGCACACTAGCTGGATGTTATACTTGCCTCCTCCCAGGACCACACTGGAACTACAACTAAAACATAAAATAATCAACCTGAATACCCAACCGAAGAATAGCTGAATAGAAGTCTCACAAACAAGAATTCACAGAAGCCACGTTGAGACTGGTAGGACGGATGGAGAGGTATAAAGGGCTGGCCCCACTCCCATGGGTGTCCACTGAGAATCTGGATGGTTATCTTAGCAGCAAAGCTTCCCCCTAAGGAGCATGGGGTCTCAGCTACACTTTAGGTTCCCCAGCCCAGGGCATAAGAGCCAGAAAGAAGTGCCTACATAACATCTGGCTGTGAAAATCAGCAGGGGTTTTGTCCACTGGGAGACAGAGGAGTTTGCTAGAGTCTCGGGTACCCTCTTAAAGAGCCAATGCACCAAATCTTATTTGCAGTGATTCACCCTGGGCTCTGGCAGAGGGAAGGTGGAACAGACTAGAAGTCATGTGAGGAGAGACTGGTGTTCATGGCTCTGGGGAGAGAGGTCAGGGCACAGTAGCTAAGATCCTTGTGCTGAATCACTCTTCCACACTGTAGATGCCATCTTTCTTGGGTGGGACATGCCCCTTCCTACAGCATCAGCCTGGGGGGACACCACAGCACCACCATCTGGACTCCTTGTTTCCCCACCCTGAGGAGATTATGCCCTGCTAAGGAGTCAGTTGCCTGGGCCAGGGTGTAGAGATCCAGGTAGATTCAGTGGTCTCAGTGACTGAGCAGTGTAGCTTGGGTCAGGAACCATTTTTCCTACTTTCCAATGAACCTTACTGGCACCTCCCCCTCACAGGAGTTACTCTAACCCCACCCTCAGGGGTCGAGATGGCCCCCACACTCTCAACTCCTGGTGGCTCCACCCAGACAAAGTCTGGGGATAATCTGGGACAGACTGAGTTGTGTGTCTCTGGGGTGGGGGCTACTCCTCCCACCTTGCCCCAGGCCTGACTGACACCTCCCCCTCATATGTGATCCATTATCCCCACATTTCTGACTCCCCAAACCTTGCTCTGTTGAGCTCAGTTATAGGGAACAATTCCACATTGTGTGGGGAATGTAGCCCAGCACCTGATTTGGAAAGTCCAGTAGGGAGTGAAGCGGGACACAGGATCCACGCCTATGGATAGGTTTTCCCATGGGGAATCAGGTCTGCATTGTACCTAGGCTGCTATGAGACTTGCTTTTGCTAAAACTCCCTCATTCTGGATTGAGGCAGAAAATGTTTATTGCATATCTTTAAAGTAACTTCCTAAAATCTGTGCTAAACTTCCCAAGTATGGAGGTTAACCAGTTCAATCACTTTCCCCCTTGCATCTGAAACATCCTTTTCTTTGAAGTAATTAGCAACATTCTTTGCTTTGTTATCTGTAAAAGGTAATCACCTACAGCAAACCTGTGCATAGTAAAGGAAGACCATCCTTAATGTAATGTACCCAGAAAAACAATAAAAACCTGTCAAGGCAGGGGTCTGGGGCCCTCTCTCTCACTTAGAGAGTGGCCATGCCGATCTTTTTTTTCCACAGGACTTCTGTAGTCCATGTGAATTTGTTCATCAAAGCCACAACACCCAGACACCGTGGACTGGAGTCCACATCACTCAGTCTCCTGGCAGAATCTTGGACAGACTGAATTGTGTGGCTCTAGAATGGGGACCATTATTTTTTCCCTCACATGCCTGACCAATGCAGAGCCCTCCCTTCATGTGGCAAAATCTCAGGCTATTTTGGCATGATAAGCTCTGCTGGCATCATCCTGATGACTCCCTGAGACTCTACCCTACCACAAAAGTCTGTGGGCACCTGGTGGCTGGCTGCTAGAATTAGTATACCCTGGGACATTTGCTGTATGGCCTTAGGTCCAGCACTGGCACTGAGTTTGAACATGTTTCATTCTGGTGAATGCCATTCTCCCCTTCCTGGTGACTCACTGAGAACATACTCATGTAACTAGAGTACCACTAGAATCTCTTTCAGTGACTGAGCAAGCCTATAAGGCAGCCAGCAGATAGATGCAGTCAGAGGTGGATCTCAGGGTGCCTTGTGAGTTTGCTGACCTGCCCCTGGGTCTGGTGCTCATAAAAGCTGGCTTTCTTGTGCAGGTTGGTCCTTCCTGCACACATCCAGGCCCAGCAGAGGCAGTCACAAAATGTGGATCACTTTGTAGCCCCAAACAGGTTTCCTAGGGTCAATCACAGGCAGTGTGTGACACTGATCTGCATCACAGCCCCTGCCAAGGGACCCCAGAGCCAACATATCCAGTGACCAGCTTCAGACAACATCATAGCAGGATCCAATTAGCTTTGCAATTGGAATATTCAAAAGGAGACCTTGGCAGGCACAGATTCTACTGAGGTAATTCCACTCTGTGTAGTCAGCAGCTCATATACTGCAATCAGGGTTGATCCTCACAACCAGCCAGCCTGAGAGTCAACCACACACACGAACGAGCCAATAGCAATCAAGACTCAATTACAACAGAAGGGCCAACATAACCCACACAAGGGACATATGTGGAACACCAAGATCAGGCAATCAAGGAGACTATACCACTGAGTCCCACAGGATACCTACTACATAAGGTCACCCTATGAAGACTAGGAGTCATAGCAGGCCTATGTAATACATAGAAACAAATACAAAAACACAGCCAAAATGGGGAGGTAAAGAAACAAGCCCTAAATGAAACAACAGGAGAAATCTCCAGAAAAAGAGCTAAATAAAATGGAGGCAAGTAGTTTATCAGATATAAAGTTTCAAAAAAATGGTTATAAAGATGCTCAAAAAACTGAGTAAGAGCTTAAAAAAGAGATAGAAAGCATAAAAAGGGACATAGAAACACTTTTTAAAAATTCAGTCATAAAAGAAGAATATACTAGAAGGAATAACAATAGGTTGGATGGAGCAGAGGATCAAATTGGTGATTTGGAAGACAAAGTAGCAGAAAGCACCCAATCAGAGAAGCAAAATGAAAAAAGAATTAAAAAGAAATGAGAATAGTGGAAGGAAACTCTGGGACAAAATGAAACCTAAAAACATCTGCATCATAGCAGTAACAGAAGGAGGTCAGGAAGGGATCAAGAATTCATTTCAAGAAATAATGACTGAAAACTTATTGTTCTGGTGAAGGAAAAAGACATACAAGTCCATAAAGTGCAGAGAGTCCTAAACAAGAAGAACCCAAAGATGCCCACACCAAGACACATCATAATTAAAATGGTAAGATTTCAAGACTAAAAGAGAATCCAAAAAGCAGCAAGAAAAAGACAGTTACCTACAAGGGAGTTCCCATTCTGTCAACTGATTTCTCAACAGAAACATTTCAGGTCAGAAAGGATTGACATGAAATAGTCAAAGTGATGAAAAGCAACAAAATCCAATCAAGAATACTTTACGCAGCAAGGTTATCGTTTAAAATAGAAGGAGAAATAAATAGCATCCCAGACCAGAAAAAGCTAAAGGAGTTCATTTGCCACCAAACTAGTATTACAAAAAATGTTAAAGGGTTTTCTAGAAGGAGGAGGAGGAGGATGAGGGGGAGGAGGAGGAAGAGGAGGTGAAGAAGAAGGAGAAGAAGAGGAAGAAGAAGGAAAGGGGGGAGGAGGAAAAGAAGAAGATGAAGAAGAAGAGGAACACAATTAAAAGAATAAAATGACAATAAATACATACATATCAATAATCACCTTAAATGTAAATGGCTTGAATGTTCCAAACAAAACACATAAGGTAGCTGAATGTCTTGGCTGGTGTAGCTCAGTGGATTGAGTGTGGGCTTGCAAACCAAAGGGTCACCAGTTTGTTTCCCAGTCAGGGCACATGTCTGGGTTGTGGGCCAGGCCCCTAGTAGGAGGTGCATGAGAGGGAACCACATATTGGTGTTTCTTTCCCTTTCCCCTCTCTCTAAAAATAAAGAAACAAAATCTTAAACAAAACACAACACATAAGGTAGTTGAATGAATAAGAAAACAAAACCCATATATATGCTGACTACAAGAGACATGAATGAAATATACAAACAGACTGAAAGTAAAGGAGTGGAAAAAATATTTCATGCAAAAAGAAATGAAAAAACTGGGTGTCTATATTTGACAAAATAGACTTTAAAATAAAGGCTATAGTAATATACAAAGAAGAACACTACATAATGATAAGTGGAACAATCCAACAAGAGGATATAACCCTTGCAAACATTTAGGTACCCAACATAGGAGCACCTAAATATATAAAGCAAATCTTCATGTACATAAAGGAAGAGACTGACAATAATACAGTTATAGTAGGGGAGTTAACACCCAATTGACATCAATGGACAGATCTTCCAGAAAGAAAGTCAAAGGAAATAGAGACCCTAAATGACACATTGGATCGGTTGGATTTAATTGATATCTTCAGAGCATTTCACCCCAAAGTAGCAGAATACACATTCTCTTCAAGTGCACATGGAAAATTTATTAAGACAGACCACATATCAGGACAGAAAAAAGGTCTTAATAAATTTAAGAAAATTGAAATCGTATTACGATTTCATCGATACCATCTTCTTTAACCACAATGGTATGAAACTGGAAATTAATTGTAAGAAGAAAAATTGGAAAACACACAAACGGAGGCTAAATAACATGTTACTAAACAATGAGTTAACAATGACATCAAGGAAGAAATCAAAAATACCTTGAAACAAATGAAAATAAGAACATGACCCAAAAATCCATGGGACACAGAGAAAGCAGTCCTAATGTGGATATTCATAGTATTATAGGTGTATCTCAAGAAACAAGAAAAATCTCAAATAAACAGTCTAACTTTACACTTACAGGACTTAGGAAAAGAACAGCAAAGCCCAAGGTGAATAGAGGAAAGGAAATAATAAAAATCAGGGAAGAAAAATGAAATGGAGTCTAAAAAAGCAATACAGAAGATCAACGAATCCAAGAGCTTGTTCTTTGAAAAGATAAACAAGATTGACAAAACTTTAACTGGACTCATCAAGAAAAAAAGAGAAAGGAACCAAATAAATAAAAAGAAATGAAAGAGGAGAAGTAACAACTGATATGACAGAATTACAAAAAATTTAAAAGAATATTATGAACAACTGTATGCCAACAGAGTGGACAATATATTAGAAATGAATGAATTCTAGTAACATACAACTGTCCCGAATTGCACAAGGAAGAATTAGAAAATCTGAATATACCAATTACAACTAATGAAAGTTAAACAGTAATAAAAAAAAACCCTCACAACAAACAAAAGTTCTAGCCACGAAGGCTTCACAGGTGAATTTTACCCAGCATTCTAAGAACTAACACCTCTCCTGAAAATATTTCAAAAAATTCAGAAGCAGGTAAGGGTTCCAAGCTCATTTTACTTTTTTTTTTCAGATTTTTTCTATTTTTTTTTTTACTGTTGTTCAAGTACAGTTGCCTCCATTTTCCCCCACCACTGCTCCCCACCCCACTGACCCCCACTTCCTACCTTCACTTCCCCGCTTTTGTTTTGTACATGGGTCCTTTATATATGCTTCTTGACAACCTTTCCCCTTCTTCCCCCCTTTATCACTCATCTCCATCCCCTCTGGTTACTGTCAGTTTGTTCTTTATTTCAATGTCTCTGATGATATTTTCTTTGCTTGTTTGTTTCATTCATTAGGTTCAACTTATAGGTGAGATCATATGGTATTTGTCTTTTACCACCTGGCTTATTTCACTTAGTATAATGCTCTCCAGTTCCATCCATGCTTTCATGAAGGGTAGTAGCTCCTTCTTTCTTTCTGCTGCATAGTATTCCATTGTGTAAATGTACCATAGTTTTTTGACCCAATCATTTACTGATGGGCACCTAAGTTGCTTCCAGCACTTGGCTATTGTAAATCATGCTGCTACAGACATTGGTGAAACACCAGTTCAAAAGGACCTATACACACCAAGCTCATTTTACAAGGCTAATATTATCCTAATTCCAAAACCAGATAAGAATACTATAAAGAAAATAAATTATAGGTCCATAACTCTGATGAACATAGATGTTAAAATCCTCAAGAAAATAAGCAGGGGGGAATAATCACAGTCCTGGAATATTTTGCCTTATGGACCAGTTTTCAGAAATGTATTCATTTCTCTTGGTGGGAAATAGCTATAACTTGATTTTATATGGTAAAACCATATAAACTATATGATATATGGTGAATGGTAAGTTGTGGTTTTGTATTCAGCTTTTAAAATAATATGTTTTTGAATTTAGAGATGGTGACAAGAGTGGAGGGAGCAGTGTCAACTTCCTCCTGCACACAGGAAGGAAGTTGAAACACCTAGCCAATCTTCTGAGGAACAGAGTGAACAGCCAACATATCCCAGCATATATGAAGATGGGAGACCAAAAATTGTAGAGGACACTGAAAAATCAAATGAGTAGGTGGGAACTGTGAACACCAGTACACCTGCTGGAAGAGGAAACCCACCAACAAAGGAACCACCAACAGTAAAAAACAGAAGAAGATGAACAAAGGAGTGGAAGCCACACTAATCCCAATCCAGGACTGATCTGGAAATGCAACTAAATGGTGGAGAAATTACCCACAACAAACAACTGAACAAGAGCAAGAGAGAAACCTCAAAACCTCATACACACAGAAGAACCAGCTTCAACACAACCTGTTCACACCTGCACAACAGAATACAAGATGTGGTGGATGAAGTGACCCTCAGTTAACCAGCTGGTAAGAAGGACCCACCAAAGAAACACCTAACAACAATCAAAACCCAAAGACATAAAGAAAGCCAACGTAAATGACAGCCCAAGACCAGTGAGCTCAGGAGATCAAGGAGTCTGCACCACTGAATCTCAAAGGTATTCTACCATAGAAGTTCACACCATAAATCCAGGGAGTCAAAACACATCAATTTAAGGAGCAGAGGCTAACAAGAAGATTCTAACAAACAATGGGAAGAAAAAGAAACAATCCCCAAATGAAAGGAAAGGAGGAAGTCTCAGAAAGAATGCTAAATGAAATAGATGCAAGTCAACTATCAGATATTGAGTTCAAAGCAATGGTTATAAGGAAGCTCAATGAGCTCACAGAGAATTACCAAAAACTACAGGGAAACTACAATGAACTCACTTCAAACTACATCAACATGAAAAAGGACATAGAAACTATCAACAAGGGCCAAGAGGAAATGAAGAATACAATTTCTGAACCGAAGAACACAGTAGGAGGAATCAAAAGCACTCTAGGTGAAGCAGAGGATCAGATTAGAGAGCTGGAGGACAAAGTAGAAGAAGAAACTCAGAAAGAGCAATAAAAGGAAAAAAGGCTCAGAAAGAATGAAGATATATTAAGGGAACTGCAGGACAGCATGAAATGTAATAATATCTGTATAATAGGAATAACAGAAGGAGAAGAAGAGCAAGGGATAGCAAACCTGTTTGAAAAAGTAATGATAGAAAACTTCCCTAATGTGATGAGAAAAAAAAAATCACACAAATCCAAGAAACACAAAGTCCCAATCAAGAGGAACCCAAAGAAGCCCACTTCAAGACACATCATAATTAAAATGGCAAAATTCCAAGGCAAAGAGAGAATCTTGAAGGCAGCAAGGGAGAAAAAGGAAGTAACATACAAGGGAGCCCAAATAAGACTAGTAGCTGACTTCTCAATGGAAACGCTCCAAGCCAGAAGAAAATGGCAAGGAATATTCCAAGTGATGAAAACCAGAGACCTGTAACCAAGACTACTCTATCTGGCAAGGCTCTCAATTAAAATGAAAAGCCAAATAAGGAGTTTCCCAGACTAGAAGCCTCAAAGAATATGCCTCCTCCAAACTAGCTCTTCAAGAGATGCTAAAGGGTCTGCTTTAAGACCAGGAAGAAAAACAGTGAAAGAGAGAGGAACACAGTTACAAAGGAAGTAAAATATGAATGAATAAGCACCAATCAATAATAACCTTAAACATAAATGGATTAAATGCCCCAATAAAAATATGTAGGATAGCTGAATGGATAAGAAATCACAACCCACACATGTGCTACCTATAGGAGACGCACCTCAGAACAAAAGACTTACACAGACTGAAAGTGAAGGGCTGGAAAGTTTATTCCAAGCAAATGGACAGGGGGAAAGAAGCCAGGGTAACAATACTCATATCGGACAAAATAGACTTCAAAAGAAGAGCCATAAAAAGAGACCCAGAAGGTCACTTCATAATACTCAAGGGAGGAATCCATCAAAAAGACATATACATAGTAAATATATATGCACCCAACATAGGAGCACCCAAATATATAAGGAAAATCTTGGAGGACTTCAAGAAAGAATTTGACAGCAACACAATTATAGTAGGGGATTTTAACACCCCACTGTCAAAAGTGGATAGATCTTCCAAACAAAATATCAACAAAGATATTGAGGCATTGAACAATGCCCTAGATCAAATGGATTTACCTGATATATATATAGAGAGAGGGCCTTTTTTTTCCATTTTTATTTTAATGATTGTTCAAGTACAGTTTTCTCCCCTTTACTCCCAGTCAAGCCCACCCCCCCTCCCAACTTCCCTCCCATTACCACCCTCCCCCTAGTTTTTATCTATGTGTCTTTTAACTTTGTTCCTGTAAACCCTTCCCCTTTTCCCCTGAGAGACGGCCTTTCATCCCAAAGAAGCAAAATACACATTCTTTTCAAATGCACATGGAACATTTTCAAAGATAGACCACATGATAGGACATAAAACAAGCCTCAACAAATTCAAGAAAATTGAAATTAAACCAAGCATTTTCTCTGACCACAAGGGACTGAAACTAGAAACCAACCTCAAGGAAAAAAACTCAAAACACTCAAACTCATAGAGACTGAATGGCATGCTATTAAACAATGAATGGGTCAAGAATGAGATCAAAGAAGAAATAAAAAACTTTCTGGAAGCAAATGAAAACAGACTCATAACAGTCCAAAACCTATGGGACACAGCAAAGGCAGTCCTGAGAAGGAAGTTCATAGCGATACAGGTCTACCTAAAACAGATAAAAACATTTCAAATAAACAACCTAACCCTACACCTACAAGAACTCGAGGAACAACAACAAAGACATCCTAGAGCAAGTAGACAGAAGAAAATAACCAAGATCAGAGCAGAATTAAATGATACAGAGAATTAAACCAGAATTCTAAGGATCAATAAATCCAGGAGCTGATTCTTTGAAAATATAGACAAAAGCGAAAAGCCTTTAAGCAGGCTCATCAAGAAAAAAAGAGAGAGAACCCAAATAAATACAATGAGAAATGAAAGAAGAGAGGTTACAACTGATATCACAGAAATACAAAGGATTATAAGAAATTACTACGAAGAACTGTATGCCAAGAAATTTGAAAGCCTAGGTGAGATGAACAAATTTCTAGAAAAATATAATCTTCCAAAACTCAATGAAAAAGAAGCAGAAAGCCTGAACAGACCAATAAGAACTGACAAAATTGAAGCAGTAATCAAAAAAACTCCAGAGCCTGACCAGATGGTTTCACAGGAGAATTTTACAAAGCATTTAAAGAAGAGCTAACCCCTATCCTTCACAGACTATTTCAAAAAATTCAAGAAGACAGAAAACTCCCAAGCTCTTTTTGTGAAGCCAGCATCATCCTAATCCCAAAACCAGATAAAGACATAAGAAAGAAAGAAAATTGCTGGCCAATAACACTGATGAACATAGATACTAAAATCCTCAACAAAATATTGGCAAATCATATCCAGCAATACATTAAAAAAATCATACAGTGCAATCAAGTGGGATTCATCCCAGGGGTGCAAAGATGATATAATATTGGCAAATCAATAAATGTGATAAATTACGTAAACAAAAGCAAAGACAAAAATCACATGATCATATCAATAGATGGGGAAAAAGTATTTGATATGGTACAGTGCCCACTTATAATTAAAATACTCAGCAAAGTGGAAATAGAAGGAACATTTCTCAACATAATAAAAACCATATACAAGAGACCTACAGCCAATATCATACTCAATGAACAAAAACTAAAACATTTCCCACTAAGATCAGCAACAAGCCAAGGATGTCTGCTTTCACCACTCCTATTCAACATAGTAATGGAAGTCCTAGTCACAGCAATCAGACAAGAAAAAGAAATAAAAGGTATCCAAACTGGAAAGGAGGAAACAAAACTGTTCTTATTTGCAGATGCCATGATAGTGTGCATTAAAAATTGTTTAGATTCCACCAAAAAACTACTGTACTTTCTAAGTGAATTTGGCAAAACAGAGGAATACAAAGTCAATATTCAGAGATCAAAGGCATTTTTGTACGTCAACAATGAAATATCAGAAACAGAAATCAAGAACAGAAACAGAAACAGGAAACAGAAATCAAACCATTTGATATAGCAACAACAACAAAATAAAGTACCTAGGGATAAACCTAACCAAGGAGGTAAAACACCTGTACTCAGAAAACTACACAACCTGAAGAAAAAAATTAAGGAAGACACAAACAAATGGAAGCATGTACCATGCTCATGGAATGGAAGAATTAACATAATCAAAATGGGATGGCGGCTTGAGAGGAGGAGTCTGGATCCCCCTCTCCAGCGCGCAGGGGAGAATTTGGCCGATCTGAGGAGAAACAGACTAGGAGACCATGGATATCGCAGCGTTTATGAAAATAGGGCATCAGAAGTTATCCAGATATTGAATGAACTGACGGTGAGACACCAGAAGGGGCCCGGGCTGAGCACGGAGGGCGCCCGGGAAGGCGGAGCCGGCCCCGTCCCCAGTCAGAGGCTGGAAAGCAGAAACGCAGGAGCTGTGCGCACCCACGGGGAACAGTGAGTACCCAGTTTGCCGGACCAGGAGAGGCCTTGCGATGGGGGTGGAGTCTTTCCCATGGGCGCCTGAGCCCCCAAACGGGTGTGTGTGGTTTTGGGGAGAACTGAGACCCCGGGGCCCAGCCGGGAACAGGGAGGGTCTTCCCGAGCTGGGATCATCTGTCGCAGACGCGCGCCTTGCGGGTTTGATTACTCAAAGGCAGAACTCAGAAAGGACACAACTTTTCCCAGGTGCTGGAGTCCGCAGTGGATACAAAGGGAGGGGCGCGGCCCTTCTCAAGCCCCCGAGGGTGCCTCTCGAGAACGGAGGAGAGACTGCGCTGCCCGAGAACGGGGAGCCCAGGAGGGGAAGTTCGGGACCCCGCGCAGTCCCAGCCCAGGCACCGTGACCCGGAAGAGAGGCGGGGGCTCGGCTGAGCGAAGAGCCAGTGGCAGGGAAGCTGGGGGAGGGGCGCAACGCCTGGCCACCTGCGCCCTGAGCACAGACGGAGTCAGCAATCGTTTCTGAGAAAAATCGATGGCCAGCCCTGAGTCTGACTGAGTTCTGTCTTAGAAAGGTGAAAGGTAGTCTCACCGCTCGCTCCTCAGCCTGCTTGCGCTGGCAGGAACAGAAACACCGATTTGGCCAGTCTGAAACAAACAAGAGTTTTTGTGTGTGTGTGTGTTTCTTTATTATTTTTTTCTTTTCTTCTCTCTCTCTCTCTCTGTGTTTTCTTCTTCTTTCTTTCTTTCTTTCTTTCTTTCTATTTTTTTCTTTTCTTTTTTTCCCCTTATCCTACTAATGTTTGTTCGAGTGTACATATCTCTCAATTCCTTATAATTCTTTTCCATCCATCTTAGTGTTATTACTTCTGCTCCAAATCTATCTCTCCTGTAATATATATGCTGGTTGTTTTATTTTGGTTGTTGTTGTTTGTTTTTGTTTTTGCATGCAAATTTATATTATCTTTTTCTCCCTTTTCTGACATTTTTTATTTCAATAGTATTTTCTTTTCTTT